>JAMKPZ010015797.1:0-24808 GCA_024699675.1 Amphibolis antarctica | reverse complement strand
GCATGCAATGAATGTAGGTGTGGTTTGGGGGATCTTAGTGCTACTAGAGTGTTCATCAAAGCATCTCTGGAGTCACCTATTGAATTGATCATTAAAGTGAAGTGTTTTCAAGGATCCATGAACAAATCCCAGTTTGGTTTTAACCCTATCATGGTTTGCATGGTTTTAGGATCATTGTTTAAGTGGAATACTTGTTTTCATCCAGCAACTAATTGGTAACAAGCATGTTTCTAGGATTATTAGAATTTTGTTGAAAATAAAGAGTTGTAAACTATTGCCTTGACAAATTCTGATCATGTAGCAAAATCATTCTTAGAAGCAAATGCCATAATGTTCAAGAAATACAAACAAAATAAAAGGATGCATGTGGATTATGCATGGATCATAAAAAACCTAGATAACATGAAGACTGAAGAAATTAATAAAGAATAATTTGAAAATAGAAAACAAGTAATGAGATTCAAAGGGATATATATATATTCATTGGATATGGATTTGGTTTCGTTATAATTTGTTTATTGTTTTTTGTAATAACTCATCTCTTCTCCGTAGCTGACATGGTGGCAGTGGATGCTTTCACTTGACGTAGGGTTAAATCTATACGGGCACTTTGTGGTGCCCTTGCACTAGGTGACTATAAGCATCTTATATATGATGTGTGAGAATTGACTTGATATTATGATGAGATTTATTTTATTAAAATTAATTAATTAATAGAAAAAATTTACAAATGTTATAAGAGTTATAGTTCACTGCAATTTTCTCAATGTGTGACTATATAATCTAACAAAAAGAAAACAAACAAACAAACTCATCTTAGCTCCCAACTTGCTAGAAGCCAAATGACCTCTATTATCCATACTAAACGTGTAATTATTGTATAAATATTTTTTTAATTCGTCTTGTTAGGGTTGATATTTACATGTTAGCTTATGCTAGAGAAGGTGCAAACCATTTCAATTAGTTGTCGAGTTTAGAAAATGGTGTTTCACTTGATATGTATGAATTAGATTGAAGTAAAATTAATCCATTCACATTCTCTTCTCCATTGTAGTATGAAGGAGGTCATCGAAAGGCGTGCTGAACGTTCAAAGAACCATCGACGACCAAATGAATTATTTCTTGATCTAAATGTAAGATTCGATGTATGCCATACATCCCTCAATTGTTATGATCATACATGCATTTAATTGGTCCCAAATAACTTGTTATATGGTGCTAAATAATTTGTGATTAATTTTGAAAATATGTATCATTCAGCTGCAATAGTTTTAAGAATACCACTATTTCTCTAAGCCTTCAAATTAATTCGAATCTTAATAGGAAGCTTTTTTTTCTATATATGTAATTAACAACTCGCATTAAACAAAATGTTAGTCATTTGCAACCATTCTAGGCAAACATATAATGCTAGATTATGTAATACCTTTTTCCAATAATCCTACATTTTAATGCATCTTTTCCATGGTTTCCCTCATGTGCTGATGTGGGAGGAGTTCATTGTGTATGTTTCTCTAGCAAGACTGTGTTAGCTATGCACAATTGAGCGAAAAAGCTATCCAGGCAAATCACATGTTGCGGTATTGATTATTTGGATCATTAATTAATGGCCTTGTAACATAAGCTTTGATTTTATTTCATGGAGTGTTTGCATAGGTGTGTTACTCTTGTTCCTTCTCCAGGAAAATGAAAGGTGAGGAGATTGAAGGGCTGACGTTGGAGGAGCTCCACAAGCTTGAGAAAACCCTTGAGTCGGGATTAGGCCGAGTTCTAGATAGTAAGGTACGGTAGAAGTTCACCTCTTGCCTTTGCTGTTATCTTTGATCAATTAACTACGTACGTGTATATGTTCACCGCATTTGTTGCACTGCTTAATTAATCAATGGGGCCTTGGCTAACTATTCCTAGAGGGAGAAGATAAGAGAGGAGATCAATGGCCTTCGAAAAAAGGTAAAATTTTTATGCACATCATAATATTAGTTACTGAAAATTACCATTTTCTAAATTCCCAAAATGATGAATTAAGAATCAAGAAACTTTTTCTAGACAATAATCTTAGAAAGTTTTACGTGGCTTTAGATGCATTCTCTCCAATTTTGCCAAAAAATGTGACAGATTTTGTGTCATTGTAGATGAAGTAATTTGTCACTAAATTCTTTAAAATAATGATAGATGTGCTTTGTTATTATTGACATTATATCTGTCACTATTTATACATTTTTAGTGATGGATTTTATAATCTATCACTAATAAATCTCTATTATGACACCTCATATAGTGACAAATAACCTAGGATTTTAGTAATGGATTTTTGTATTTTTAAATCTATCACTAAAGATTGACTTTCTTGTAGTGCCCCCTACTTTGCAATAAATATTATACTTGTAATTTTTGTTTTTAGATTTTGGTTGTTTTTTTTTTTATAGGCACATATTAGTTTTACCATTGTTCATACTAGTAAGTAGAAAATAAACTTTTGCATATTTTAGTTTTAAATCAAATGACTTTTATTTGTTACTTACATTTACAAAATTAATGTTAATGCTATATAAATTGACACAATGAAAGACAATTTATTGAATAAATAGAAGTTTCACAATAGAATGGAAAGAACGTTGCTAAGAGAATTGAAGTACACTTCTGGCGTTATAGGAATGGGAAAATAGCAAAACAACTGGAACAGAAAGGGAAAACTAAGATAAAGTCTCAAAGCTGTTGGAATTCACTGATTGTCATCTCGACCAGTTGTCACACTACTGGCAATCAGAATCCATTGAGTTACTCCACTGAAATTCACTATCGAAACAAGTCAGAAATGACTTAGGATTTGGGTAGGAAATTACCTTGAGTAGAAAAGACTATTGAAGATTGTTGGGATGGCTCTTGAATAAATAGAGGACATTCAATTAAATGCTAGGCCATTACTATTCTTTAAGGTTGGAGGTCCAAGGTGGTGTGTCGTCCAGGCATGCCATTTACTAGTGACTTTTCGTCATCTACCTCTTGGAGTGCACCCATTGAGTGTCCTACGTCAGGTGACCCATCTCAATAGAAGCTCGTCCCCGAGCTGGCCTCACCAATGTCATCCTACAAAGGAAAAATTGCAAGGGATGTCGACAATATATGCATTGTTGCTGATTCTTTTGAGGATACAACAAGGCCCATAGCATTTGTGTTTGAGCTTGTTGTAAGTGCCAATTGGGAAGTGCTCCTTGCACAAGAAAATTGTAACAAGGTCACCTTCTTGGAAAGTTTTACAATGACGATGGAGATCGGTAGCAGCTTTATACTTGTTGTAGGTCTATTGGAGATGCGTATGAACATGATGCTAGACATCATAGATGTCATTGATCAAGTGTTCCACGGATTTGTGCTTCGTTGGGAGGAGAGCTAAATTGATGACATGAGTTGGCTGGCATCCATAGACAATTGTAAAAGGGGTCATACCAGTAGAATGTTTCACCATACTATTATAGGAAAATCAGACTTGAGAAAGAGTGAGATTCGACTGTTTGGGATGTTCCCCAGTGAGAGCCCGTAGGAGATTCCCAAGAGTCTGGTTGACAACTTCAATTTGGCTGTCAGATTGGGGATGACAGGTTGAACTGAAGTTGAGGGAGGTGTTGAGCTTTTTCCATAAGGTATGCCAAAAATGTAAGAGAAAATAGGAATCCCGGTCTGCAGTGATTGAATGTAGAATCCTGTGGAGGCACACCACCTTGCGGAAGAACAAGTGAGCAACATTACTGGCATCTGTTGTCTAATGGCACGAAACGAACGGCCGCCACCGGCAAGATGCCGGTGGCGTCATCCTGGAAACCTTTGCAGGGCATCGGGAGAGTAGACTTACATATCCCGGAAAAACGTACGGGGACCGACGGGTTGTCCGTGTTTGTACACATGAACGACCACCGCCGGCACCCTTACCGATGGCGTCATCCCAGAAACTTTTCTAGGGCATCGGGAGAGTAGACTTACGTCTCCCGGAAAAAAAAACATGGGGGAACCCGATAAAATGCGTAAAACAATTGGGAAACTCAGAGTTTCCACGTAAAAGGACCCGATGGAAGGGTTGCGGTAGAGCCGAACTCGATTGTGCCGGGTGGATTCACCCGACTGGGAGGGCGGCCACCGGTACCCTCAAACATGTTTCTGAGGGAATGATACCCGGGTCGGCCCTCCGACCTTTCCCTTGCATTGGAAAGGTGTTACATGGTCGGGGCTCGAGAAAGGTGTCGTTAATACGTACGGAAAACATCGAGGACGGGGAGGCTTACTTGCGAAGGATCGTTGGCGGTGATCAGAAGTGCTTCGGTGCGACGAACGGGCGTCGGGGCTTCAGGCGTTGCTTCTCCGTCAGAACCTCTAGCTAGCGTCTTCTCCCAGAGGCGAGGGCGAGGTGCTGATCGTCTTCCACGTCCGAGTGAAGACTTCTCTGAGAGGTGGCAGCGTCTCCGAGAGGATGGAAGCCGTTTTCCCAACAATTGACCTATTTTCCCCAGTAATTTCAGTGTGCCTAGTGAGGTGGGAGGCCGCCCCTTTTATAAGGGGTCGCCTTCCTTCTTTGGGGGCGCCCGAAGATGGAAGCCGACATGATTTTTGGTGCGATTACGTAATCTATGTAATGGATTGATTTGCGAGATTTAAGGAGTCAAATCCCATTGTATCTCCCTAATTGATTCGGCTTGCCTTTCTGGGTAGTTACCCGGCAACTGCTACGTGGCAGGTGGAAGCCGGCTGGTCCCCCGAACATTTGCGCAAATGGGATTTTTGGGGATCCGGGTGCTGCTTCCTTGAAGCGGCTTGCTGGCAACTAGCCGGGTAGTTTCCCCAACCTTTTACGTAAAATGGGGTTTTTTGGGGATCCGGGTGCCGCTTCCTTGAAGCGGCTTGCTGGCGGCTAGCCGGGTATTTTCCCCAACTTTTTGCGTAAAATGGGGTTTTTGGGGATCCAAGTGCCACTTCCTTGAAGTAGCTTGTCGGCGACTAGCTAGGTAATTTCCACAACCTTTTGCATAAAATGGGGTTTTTGGGGAACCGGGTGCCGCTTCCTAGAAGCGGCTAGCCGGGTGGTTTCCCCTTTAGAGTTCGCTTAAGCATAGGGTCAACTAGCTTCAATGTGATCCAATGTCCTTTAATCTTGATAACATAAGTATTTTCTCTTCCTAGATGTGTAGCATCTCTGTCATATTGCCACAGGTGACTCAAAATATGATGGTAGGCGTCCATGTTGACGATGTCACAGGAGACCATATTGTAGTAGTGGCACCCTAATGAGATGGGAACGTGGTAGGTTCGAGTAATATTGACGACATCGCCCCAACAGATCCACCCTATTTGATACAGTTGGGGCTATTCTTCCATTCACAACCCCAAGCGTTCGACCATGTAGCATGATACTATATTATTTGTGCTCCATCCATCTATGATGACGTTGCAGGTCTTTCTAGCCACAGTGCATCGCGTCTGGAATAGGTTGTGACGTTGCATGTCAACCTCCAGTCGAGGAGCAAGCAACACACGTTTGGTGACACATGACAAATGGTCACCCTCATCAGCATATTGTTGGACGTCTCCTTCTTCTTCCTTAGGCGGTGAATCCTCAACTCCTTCATCATCTTTTGGCACCTTGGTGGGCATGTGCAGTAGCCCGCTTAGGACACTGATTTGACTTATGTCCTACTTGATGGTAGCAATAACATTAGATCGACTTAGGCTAGGAGATCATCGATAGGTGATCAACAAGGGATCTCATTCCTCCTTAGCTTGAACCTTAACCTATGGAAGTATGTCTACCTCAAAGGAGTTGTCCCTCAATCCGTTCAGCAAGGTCAATTATGTTTGCCAAAGTGTAGGTAGTTTGTAGGGTGGTGCAGTCTTGAATGGCAAATTTTAGCCTGCCAATATAGCAGGTGATTTGTTGAGCCTTTATTTCTTGCAAATTGTTGCGAGAGGAAAGGCAGTGGAATTCTTGAGTGTAGTCCACAACAGAGTGTGTGCCTTGGCGGCATTGTTGGTATTGAGTAAACAAAACTTGCTCATAATCGGTGGGGAGGAAATGAGCCCACAATAACCACTTAATCTTATCCCATGTCTGCACGGGGGCCTTCTGTTGCCACACACGGTTCATAAGAATTTGTTCTCACCATGCCGATGCACCACCTTTGAGACGATAGGCGACTAGCTTCACTAATCATTGTTCGGGGATGTCCATATTGTTGGGCCGTCCCCCCATCTACAACCACCTCTATTTGGGCCCAACCCATTATCTCTTATGGCTTGGTTACGGTTTACTTCAAGTTGAAATAAACCAACCTTTGTTTTGACAGGATTCAAGAGAGAAAAGGAAAGGGACGAACCTGAGCGATCTAGGGCTTCTTCCACGTGGGCGGAGGCTCCAGCGACGGGCAGAAAGGGGGGCGACTGGAGGAGCTACAGATTAGGGAGTCCATCTTCACCGAAGACCGCAGGTGCGTCGCTGTCCTTTCCTCCTCGCCTTCACACCGGAGAACGTGGACGAGAGGAACAACCGGCCGAGCCATTTGCACTAACCAGTGCGCGAATCCAGATCGCGGATCTGCAGGTGTTCGCAGATCCATAGGTGCTCATGTCGCGCGTGGAGCCTGGCCTTGTGCGGGTTCAATCAAGCGTGTTCTAGGGAGGTTGCAGGTTGGCGCTCGTGCTCGTCCGTGGATCTCAACTTTGTGCAAGTTCCACCGGGCAAGAACAGGGGGTCGCAAGCAGGTGTCCGTGCACGTGCGTGGAGTTTTCTTTCGTGGGGCTTAGGCTCTAATCAAGATCAGTTTCGACAAGGTTTGCATTCGAGGGTTATTCTCCACTTATTGGATGAAACAAATGCATGTTGAGTATTGGCTGATTTGATTTGAACTGTGTAACCCATTTGAGATTAGTGCCAGATTGGGGTTGGACCGTGGTTTTTTATCTCCTCACACCGAGGGGGTTTTCCACATTAAATTCTGGGTGCATTTTGTTTGCTTGTGTTTGTTTGGTTTGATTTTAGGACAAGATATCCCAACAAGTGGTGCCCACCGTAGGGCACATCCTAATTTTAGTTACATTTTTGAAAGCAAAGATGGAAGCCAACACTAGCAAAATGATCTCTCTTAATGGAACCAATTATCAAGCTTGGAAAAGGAAGATGGAAGATCTTCTTTATGTAAAAGAGTATTATAAGCCTGTTTTTAATTCAGTAAAGACAAATGATCAACGGATGATACTACACTGTCAGACTTGTGGTTTTATACAACAGTGGGTGGATGATAATGTATTAAACCATATTTGTGATGAAACAAATGCAGGTACCCTTTGGCGCTCGAAAACAATGCACTAATAAAATGTTCCTCATTAAACAGTTGATGCATTTGAGATACAGGGATGGTACACTTGTGGCAGATCATGTGAACACATTCCAAGGAATCATCAATTAGTTGTCATCGATGGGCATTGCTTTTGATGATGAAGTGAGGGCATTATTGCTTTTAGGTTCTTTGCCTAATTCCTAGGAGACCTTGAAAGTTACATTATATAACTCTACTCCAAATGGAAATATCACTTGGGATTATGTGAAAACCAAAGTGATAAATGAAGAGTCCAGGAGGATTGCAGATGATTCCTCCTCACATTTTGAAGTGTTAGTTGCAAAATTGTGGAGGAGAAGTAAAAGTAAAGGTCCAAGAGGTTCAGATAAAAGCAGAAGCAAATCTAGGAGCAAGTTTTCAGATGTAGAGTGTTACTATTGCCACGAAAAGGGTCATATCCACAGATTCTGTCGTAAGTAGAAAAAGGACAACAACAAGAAGAAGAAGCTTCCACAGCAAGGCAACGATAGTGACAGTGAAGGTATTGCTATTACTGTTGAAGAATTGCTTGTTACCACAGATGAAGCTATTAGTCTGCTTGGTAGGGATGAGACAGCTTAGGTGCTTGATAGCGGTGCTACCATTCAAGCTACATCTCGCAAGGATTTTTTTACATCCTATGTCGTAGGTGACTTTGAGATCATGAAGATGGGAAGCAACGACAATGTCAAGATTGTTGGCTAAGGGGATGTGCATTTGACAACCACAGGTGGCACGAAGTTGGTTCTCAAATCTATAAGACATGTTGAGTCTTTGAAACTCAACATCATTTCAATTGGATGCCTTGCTGAGAAGGGCTACACCAGTAGTCTTGGAAATGGCAAATTCAAGCTTACTAAAGGAAACATGATCGTAGCCAAAGGTGAAAAGATATCTCATCTTTATTATGTTAATGCCAAGCTTTCTGGTGCTATTATGAATGCTTTAGAAAGTGAAGATCCAGCTGTGCTATGGCACAAGAGACTTGGCCACATGAGTGAGAAGGGAATGTCAACACTTTTAAAGGGAACACTTTTGCCAAAGCTGAAGGATGTGCACCTGAAACATTGTGCACACTGCTTGGTAGGGAAGCAGCACAGAGTCACCTTCAAGAGCCAAACTTCTTCAAAGAAATCAGAATTGCTAAAGTTGATTCACTCTGATGTGTGTGGGCCAATGAAGGTAATGACACATGGTGAAGCGAGGTACTTTGTCACCTTTATTGATGATTCCTCTAGAAAAATCTGGGCTTATCTCTTGAAGTCCAAGGATCAGGTTCTTTGAACATTCAAGAATTTTTAAATGTTAGTAGAAAGGCAAATAGGCAAGAAACTAAAAAGCATCCACAGTGATAATGGAGGAGAGTATTGTAATCCTTTTGATACCTATTGCAGGGAGCATGGAATCAAGCACCAGAAGATTCCTCCAAAAATGCCTCAATTGAATAGAGTTGCTGAAAGGTTCAACTAGACAATAGTGGAGAAGATGAGATGCTTGCTTTCTCAAGCAAAGCTACCCAGATCCTTTTGGGGTGAAGCTCTAATGACTACTATTTATCTTATTAATCTTTCACCATGTCACATTTTGCAGGGGGATGTCCCAAATAAAGTTTGATATGGTAAAGAGGCCTCCTATGAGCATTTGAGGGTGTTTGGATGTAAGGCTTTTGTACATATTCCCCAAGATGAGAGAACCAAGCCTAATATGAAGACACGACAGTGTATTTTTCTTGGCTACGAATAGGATGACTTTGGCTACAAACTATATGATCCTGTAGCCGAAAGAGTAGTTAGGAGCCATGATGTAGTATTCGTTGAGAATCAAATAATTGAAGACATTGATAGAGTGCAAATTGAAGCAACTCAACAGGATAGAGATCTATTAGAAGTAAAACTCATTCCAGTTCCAACTCAACAGGATGTTGTGGTTGATGAAGATGATACAGACACAGGTGAATAGGAAGCTCCCCAGATACAGAATGAAGATACAGCAAATCATAATCAAGAAGAACCACCTGTGCTAGAAGAGTCACCAGAAAATCCACTCAGAAGGTCAATTAGAGACAAGATCCCCTCTACTAGGTATCCTTCAGATGAGTTCGTGGTGCTACTATCTGATGAGGCAATACCTGAATGTTATACAGATGCAGTGGTAGGGAAGAATGCTAAGGAGTGGACAGATGCTATGCAAGATGAGATGAGTTTCTTGCATAAAAGTCAAATATATGAACTGGTGAAGTTACCTGAAGGTAAGAAAGCACTCAAGAATAAATGGGTTTACAAAATCAAAGAACAGGAGTATAGTTCACATCCAACTTACAAAGCCAAACTTGTTGTAAAGGGCTTTACTCAAAGGCAGGGTATTGATTTTGATGAAGTCTTCTCACTAGTGGTGAAGATGACTTCTATTAGGGCAATCCTTGCCTTGGCAGCTAGTAGAGACTTAGAGATTAAGCAAATGGATGTGAAAACTGTCTTCCTTCATGGGGACTTGGAGGAAGAAATCTATATGGAACAACCAGAGGGGTTTGCTGAGCAAGGTAAAGAAACCTTGGTATGCAGGTTAAAGAAAAGCCTCTATGGCTTGAAACAAGCCTTTAGACAATGGTTTTTAAAATTCGACTCAGTTATGGAGGAGCACAGCTATAGGAAGTGTAGTACTAACCATTGTGTGTTTATTAAATTTTTTTCTCTTGAAGATTTTATTATTTTGTTGCTCTATGTGGATAATATTCTGATTGTAGGTAAGAACAAGTCAAAGATTGCAGGGTTGAAGAACACCTTGCATGGGTTTTTTGCAATGAAAGACATGAGACCAACTAAGAAAATTCTTGAAATTGAAATTAGCAAAGATAGAAATTTCAGAAGATTGTTCTTGTCACAAAAGAAGTACAATAAAAAGGTACTTCGAAAATTTGGTACAGATGATGCTGAATCGGTGAGTTCCCCTCTAGCAGCTCAATTTAGACTGAGCAAAGGGCAATCACCTTCTACAGATGTGAAGAAAAAGGAAATGGAGAAAATTCCTTATGCCTCAGCTGTAGGGATTTTGATGTATGCCATGGTCTACACCCGACCAGATATTGCCTATGCTGTTAGTACTGTAAGCAGATTCTTGGCAAATCCATGAGAACGGCATTGGGAAGCAGTTCAATGGATCATGAGGTATCTAAAGGGCACCTCAGGGTTGAAGATCTGTTTTGGTGGTGGAGAACCAAATCTTATTGGTTTCACTGACTCAGATATGGCAGGTGATGTAGAAACTCAAAGTCTACATCTAGGTATTTATTTACTTATGCAGGAGGAGCTGTTTCTTAGCAATCTAGACTTCAAAAGTGCATTGCATTATCTACTACAGAAGCAAAATTTATTGCAGCCACTGAAACTTGTAAGGAGTTGTTATGGTTGAAGAGATTACTTCGAGAGATAGGTGTGTTGCAAGATGAATTTGTGTTATTTGGCGACAGTCAAAGTACAATTCATTTAAGCAAAAACTTATCATTTCACTTCAGGTCCAAGCACATCCGTATAAGATATCACTGGATATGGGATGTGATACAAACCAAAGAGATTGTGTTCGAAAAGGTTCATACCAATGACAATGGAGCTGATATGCTTACCAAAGTTGTAACCAGGGATAAGTTGAACATTTATGCTCAGATTGCTGGTCTTGGAGATTAGCTTGGTAGATGGTTGGAGGGGGAGTTTGTTGGGCCGTCCCCCCATCTACAACCACCTCTATTTGGGCCCAACCCATTATCTCTTATGGCTTGGTTACGGTTTATTTCAAGTTGAAATAAACCAACCTTTGTTTTGACAGGATTCAAGAGAGAAAAGGAAAGGGACGAACCTAAGCGATCTAGGGCTTCTTCCACACGGGTGGAGGCTCCAGCGACGGGCGGAAAGTGGGGCAACTGGAGGAGCTGCAGATCAGGGAGACCGCAGGTGCGTCGTCGTCCTTTCCTCCTCACCTTCGCACCGAAGAACGTGGACGAGAGGAACAACTAGTCGAGCCATTTGCAACGACTAGTGCACGAATCCGCAAGTGCTCGTGTCACACATGGAGCTTGGCCTTGTTCCAGGGAGGTTGTAGGCTGGCGCTCATGCTCGTCCATGGATCTCAACTTTGTGCGAGTTCCACCGGGCGTGAACATAGGGGGTCGCAAGCAGGTGTCCGTGCACATGCATGGAGTTTGCTTTCATAGGGCTTAGGCTCTGATCAATATCAGTTTCAGACAAGGTTTGCATTCGAGGGTTATTCTCCACTGGTTGGATGAAACAAATGCATGTTGAGTGTTGGCTGATTTGACTATGTAACCCATTTGAGATTAGTGCCAGATTGGGGTTGGACCGTGGTTTTTTATCTCCTTACACCGAGGGGGTTTTCCACGTTAAATTCTAGGTGCATTTTGTTTGCTTGTGTTTGCTTGGTTTGATTTTAGGTCAAGATATCCCAACACATATAGTCGAAAAAATGTTCAACATCAGCCATCCAATCCAAGAATTCTTCAATGTGTAGTTGGCCATTGAAGGGAATTCCATACAAAGCTTGAATCCCCATGAATCATCCTGGTCATCCTACCATCGATGGTGTTGTCCACGTCGAGTCGGCATATCTTCATTAGAGGACGAGTCCATTACTGGGGAATGGTGTTGTGATTGACGATGTCAGGGAGGCAACTATTCTTCCACCAGTTGAGCCACAATCACTGTCAACTGTTCGATGGATTGGCGAAGGACATCAAACTCTTCATGGGTGTCTCCACATGCCATGTTGTTGTTTGGATCGTGACACCTCTAATGCCACTTGACGCAGCAAAAGACAATTTACTAAATAAATAGAAGTTTCACAATACAATGGAAAGAAAATCGCCAATGGAATCCATTGATGGAATAAGTCAGAAATGAATTAGGATTTGGGTAGGAAATTACCTTGGATAGAAAAGATTGTCGGATGGGTATTGAATAAATAGAGGGCATTCAATTAAATGTTGGGCCATTACTATTCCTCAAGGTTGGAGGTCCGAGGTGGCACATCCGTTGAGTGTCCTACGTCATAAATATATATATATGTGCGTGTATGCAAGTGCACATGTACGTGTAACCAAAATTAATTTATTTTGGCTTTTGCTATTTTGCCCACCCAGATTTACTTAATAGTGTTAAATTCATTTTTTTAATGGCATGTCTTACATTTGACAATGCATTTCATAATATTAATTAGTTCGGCTTTATTTAAAAGGGGAAAAAAATAGCTCTACTATTGATTCAAAAATAACTTCTGCATTACTTAAACTAGTATATAATTCAGTATTACCGTTCTGAAAGTAATCTTACTACTACAAATCAAAAGCTGATATCATTACACAAATAATCGAGAAAAGTAGAGGACTAGCCAGAAGATTTATAATCTGTTTGCTTAAATACAAATTCCAAAGGTCTTTCTAACCTGGGGTGGTCATATTTTAAATTCTATACTGTTATGTTTTTCAATATTTTGGCGGTGGTAGCTAGTGAAAGAACATTACGCCCAATTGATTTAGCGGTGGAGAATTGAAATCTTTCCACGCACTAGCTCGTAGGTAATTTAATTGATTTAATGTTAGACATTGCCAGATATCTTACATATATTTCCGCAAGTGGATCTTTTTTCAATTACTTCACCATTAATTCCCCTTGACAAATGCATATTTAATTTGCTTCGTGTGCCACAATGCAATGCAGGTGCAACAGCTGATGGAGGCAAACGCAAGACAGAGGAAGCATGTAAGTAACCAAGCATTCTAGCTCGTTGCTGCACATGCATGCGACTCTTCTGATTTCCTGCATAAATTTAATTAATTAGGAGGGGTTTGTGTCCCTTAAAAGGAAAATCTGAAAAAAAAAAATTGAAATTTTAAAAATCTAGAATATTTTAAATTTTTTTAAAATTAAATATAAATTTTCATAAAGTGTACAAATAGTCTTATAAAAATTTTCATTTCTAAATTTTTAACATTTCAATAATGAAAAAATTTCTATATTTTCTTTTTCATTAATTTTCAAAAGACAAACTCTCCTTCAACAGTAGTTTTATATCTTTGTGTATTATAATTACTAGCTAGATCGATCATTTTCTTCATTCATTCAACTGGGTTGATCATACATAACCCCAAAAGGATCGAATTAATTAACTAATGTAATTAATTAATGCAGATGGCGCTGCGAGCAAAAGAAGCGGCAGTGGACAGTAATAAGCATGGGCAATCCGCTAGACTTGCTTTCAATCTTAACGAGGCCATTTAGGTGATTTTTGTGTTCTACAACAATAGTAAAGCATAGTTGTCCTCTTCATGCATGTTTGGGTTCCGATACTTCATGATATTGACTCTCACATGCGCACTTGTGTGATTTTCGTTTGATTGATTAGCTAATGTACATGACTACGAGGGGAAAAGAGCTGGTTAACGACCCAGACATCATGCACAATGACGATCATGGACAGTCTTCCAAGTCCATCAACACCAACTCTATGGAGCTTCAGGAAAGCAATGACAGTAATTCAGACACTTCGCTTAAATTAGGGTAAGCAGATCATTGGTTTTGATAAGTACGTATGTCATCAAGTTTTTAATTTATAGTGTTTCCACTCCGTATGTATGAATAGATCAAGATCAATGTGCATGGTTTTGAACTTTTTAACTACTATTTTAATTTGCTTCTTAATTAGGGTAAGCAGCAAAATAAGTGAGAATTTACTACAAGAAAATAAATTAATAGTGACAGACAAATTCATCACTTTAGGCTTCAAAATTCGTCACTATAAGTCAAACACATCTATAACAATTGTCAACATCACTATAGAGATATCATGATGGATTGATACAACTATCATGGATGGCATTATTTGTTGGGACTAATCTCTATGGGTCACTAAATAATGATTTATTGTGACAGATGATGAATACCTATAGTGACAAATAGGCTATCTATAATGGTAGATGAGATTTTACATTTGTCATTATAGGGTAATTTTCCTGTAATGGAACTGGGTCATTTTTTCTCCTACCTTTGTGTGCAATAATTAATCTAGCCAGCCTGGAAATGTTTGTCTGATTCTTTCTTCTCCAATTGCAGGCTTCCTTTCTCTTTCTGAGCAACATATAGTTGGGATGGGCGCATGGATGAGACTGCTATATATACATATATCGTTTTCGAAAGTCATACTATATATGTGTGTGTGTGAGAGAGAGAGAGAGTGAGTGTGTGTCTGTGTAGAGAGCTCAACAAGAACTATCCTCTTGCCTTCTATTTATGATTTAGTTTACACTTCGTCTGTCAGGGATGCCACACATCTCCATCTTATCTTTGGATGACGTTCTTCTCTGAACTGATGTCTGTCACACACTGAAATTTGTTTGAGAAAGAAATGTGATCATGGACTAGACTGCAAGCAAGTCTGTATTTATATATCCTTCAGGGACGTACTCCAGATCTTCTATCCCAATCGCCGTGTTCTAATCAACAAATAATAATGCATTACATCATAGAGTGCTGTGATTAGCGTAATGGTGGACTTGGGTTTTAGAAGAGTGCTGTGGCAACTAATCCATTAGGCTATAGGCTACATTTGAAATCTGCATTGAATAGTTTCGTGCCAATTATTAGAGCTTAGGATTTAAGGTTTCGGTGTTACGTTGTAATGATTGTTGTATTGGAATAGTCCCACTTTCGCTTCAAAGTCAAGCTTAGTTTGATGCTTGTGTTTTTTTGTTTAAGGTTAGAGTTTAGAATTTAAGGTTTGCGTTTGATTTGTCTATCATTAATACGTGCAGTGAAAAAACTTCCCGTAACATAGAGTGGATCTAGCTTGATTTGCGTTTGACTTGTCCACTTAAAACTTTTAGCTTCAATCAGATATTGAAGTTGAAAAAGCTGCTCTCAAGGTGACTTGATCGAGAGGGTAATGTTGTAACTGCTTCGGTACCATGAGAGAGTGTGAGAGAACACGCTTGATCTGAAAAATGATGTTGCTTTTCATTAAGTGAAGAAGATACAACTCAGGGTATATATTTAAACGGTTCAAAATTAGGGCTACCACTTCAAACGTTAAATATTGATCATATGACATGATAATTAACGTCTCAGTCGTGGATTTTTAACTACGTACTCTGAATTAAGGAAGGTTACATTAGTGGTCGGATAGGGATGTGTTAATTGGCCACCACTTCAATTGTTGTTCAAAGGTATGGCTTAAACTGCAGGATAACAAGAAGCCTCTTTGGATTTTTTGCGTTTTTTTTTTATGTTCACGCGCCAATGTTAAGTCCTTTTCAAGCATGATTAATTGGTGGTGACGTTTGATACAAATTCAATATAAAATATGGAAAATCAATTAAGGATGTGCATGGGTATGTTTAAACCGATGAATTGAATCAAATTACATTTTTATGATTTGATATGTTATAATTTAAATGATGATTAATTTTCAAATAAACATATTCTGGAAATGGTAGGCAGGTAATCAGTTTCAATTTAGACTTGAGAATGATGTTTGGTATTTGTTGAAGGTTCGTTTTGAACTTGACTTGATCATACAAGAGATGAGTTTGAACATAATTTTGGACTCATTGTAGTCAATAAGTTAAACTTGAACATTACTAGCTCAATTGACCATATGAATGAGTTGAGTTTTAATTATTAGTAATATTTGTACGGTTTAACTTAATAAAATATATGATAAAAAATTTTACTTTAAAAAGTACGAAAAATAATATATCAAAATTTTCAATATTTTCTATTATTTTTCATACTTTTAAACGACATAAACTCCTCTAATGTATGCGATATTTCTTGATAAATTAGCATATTCATTACCGTTTATAATATATGCTATATATAGACATGCATTATATAGGAATTTATGAAAGTAACTATGAGATCATTTGTTTAAATTACAATTACTTTATTACAATGTAATATATTTATCAAACAAATTTTAATATTCTACAATAAAAATTACCATCATTATAAATTATACACATCCTAAAAAAGTACACCTTATTTTACTTGATCTCACCTTTAAGATAGTATTTGTTTAAGGAATTAGATAAGATAGATTTACATTTTAAAAAAATTACATAATTTACCATATTATTTTTATATTATTTTTTAATATAAAATATTAAAAATATTTAATAAATATTATTATATATAACCATAATATATAATAAAAAAATTATGATATATTAATATTTACCATTTAAACAAACAATACCTAAAACAAACATACCTGAGAATCCAGTGCATGCCATCTTCCATATCAGGCTTATACTACTGACATACCGTTAGTTTTTTTATTTTCCTTTGACAGCTCATGTTCATTCTATAAAGTTTCATTTGATGAAAGTTTAATTGGAGTTCTGTTGAACGTAAAATAATAATAATAATAATAATAATAATAATAATAATAATAATAATGTGGAAATGAAAAAAAAAAAACCTCCCGCCTGTGCACGATCGCTCACCGGCCGCCCGAAATCCGCCGGATCCAACGCCTCTTCGGCCGGGTCTTCCGCCTCACGCCAGGTCGTCGCATAATCGGCAGTCGTCCGCTGGTCTCGCGCAAATCCGCCGCGTCTTCCGCTTGCCGCTGCACGATCGGGGGTGGAACGCGTTTTCCACCCCACCCGGGTCTGCCGCAGGTCGTCTACGTTCTTCGCCTCCACTCTTCCGTCGTCGCACGAAGAAAGGGGAGAATCGAAGTCACCGCACGCCGGCGACCGTCCTTCGCCGAATTCTCTGACCGAATCGCGCAGGATTCGAAGATCCGGCCGATCGCCCAGTGTCTGACCGAGTTCGACCTAACTGTGTTTGTGCGAGAAGGTGGGTTTCAGTGAAATTGATATCTTTGGTAAAAAAATTTATTAATTAATTAATTTTAATAATATAAAATTTACATAATACATTAATTTATATATATTATATGTAAGACGTTAAGATTTAAAAAATAAAAAATAAAAAAAGGCGAAGGAAAAAAAAAAGTAAAAAATAAAAAGAAAAAGAAAAAAAAACCCATAGGGTTCACCTGTTCCCCAATCGCGACGGTTTAATTAAGGTCGTGGTTATGCACAGGTAGTTGTCAGAAGAAGTGGGGAGCGAAACACGGAAAAAAAAGTAAGCAATAAATAATAAAAAAGTAATTAAAATACATATACATATTATTTAAAAAAGGATATGTATAAAATCTTATTATAATTTTAAAATATAAATATTCACTATAATTCCAAAAAGTCAAAGTATTTTGAAAATATAAATCAACATTAAAACATTCAAAATTAAATTGCAAAACTTTTCATGTATTTAAAATATGAATATCCAAGTTGGAATTGTGATATTTTTAATATATAAAATATTCAAGATACAGCCGAAATATTTTTGATGTAAAGAAATACAAATATCCAAATTGGAATCGTTTATAGATGTCCAAAATAAAATCAAAGTATATTTTGGACGTGAAATATATAATGTCCGAATTTAAAATTTAAATTTATTTAAGTTTCAAACTAAATTAAGATTTATATTAAACTAAAATTTATAAGTTTAATATTAAATTTAATATATTAAATTAAAATTCACATAATTTGACATAAAATTAACGTTTACCTGAAAACTTTAATTGTCCAAAATCATTATTTGAATATAAACATATATAACTATTTAAATAAAGATTAAAATATATTTGAATATGAGAAATAAATATTCAAATATTAATATTTTAAAAGCTTAAAATATTTTTGATAGGAATATAAAATATCTAAAATATTTTAAAATACTAAAAATGCTTCCAAACATTGCATTTGTTGTGAAGTATTTCAACTGTATTTACTACACTATGACAGTGAATAGTGAATTAATCAATCATAAGTTACATGGTAAATTATATGATGAAAATTTATGTATCAGAATTTGTATAGTAATAATGATATATGAGAATGTAGGAAGAAGAGGAAAAATCATTCAAAATAAACTCTTATAAGGGATTTGTGTTTTTGAAAAGTATAAAAAATATAAAAATGATAAAAATAATAAATCAAATTTTTTGTTATTTTTCATATTTTCAAAACTTAGAATCTCCTTTAATGGACTTGGGCACGTTAGAAATCTCAAAAAATGAAAATTTTGAAAAGCTTTCCAAAATTTCAAGTGTCTGCGTCATAAAAAGTTGAAAAAAATTTAAATTTTTCTATCATTATAAATGTAATTCTTTTTCCATCATTTCTCACATCTTACCGTTAATAGAAATGTTATGACAATGTATTTTTCTAACCTCTTACGTTTTACCTAACCTTTCCTTATCATTATTAAACATGTGACAATAAAAAAAATAAAATTATATTTAAAATATAAAAATTTATAAATTTTTAAAAATTTTCATCACATATACAAATAATTCTAAAATTATTTTTATTTCTTAATTTTTCTTTTCATTTTTTTTAAAATTTTTATTTTTTCAAATTTTCAACCTATACAAATCAACGACTTTTTGAGTATAATCTTTAATTTTGTACATTTCATTTTGTAATTTTTTTAAAAAATATTCCATCGTACATGTACACAACCTACCGTCGGATTCTTCGGTGTGAAACCACACCCAATCTTGTCAAAAGCAATACAAAAATCAAGAAAAGCACGGGTGTTTGACAGGTGGCACCTATGCTGACTGCCCGGTTCCAGCTGTCGGTCGAACGACCCGTGCCTGAGTCGATTCCACTTCGATAAAAAAAAGGGTTGCTGTGGCCGACGTCTTGTCAACACTGCAGGTAGCATCGACACCTGATGTGTCATGATTTCCCACGAACCTATCGCTGCATTTGTAAAATTTAACGTTTCCATCCGAATTTTAGCCGGAGCGTACAGTCGGCGCTATCCACTTGCGTTGTGCAGTAATACATGGGAATCGCCAGTACCCACATGGGGCGTACGTCCGGCACTGCGCGTGGCATTATCGTAATTTTCGAATGAAAATATAACCTACCAAAGGTACATACGACGTGATGGCCTGAGCGGCTGAGCCGGTGAGCCCTGTGGGCGTAGCCTCGTGAGCGGTACCACAAACTTTTTTATCTTCCGTCCATGTTTCTACCGCTGCTCTCAACAACGAGCAGCTTTTTTCGTACTAGCATCATAATATTGCACGAAAATAGTCTTTTAATTTAAAATAAATTATGTACTCTTTTAATTTTAATTATAAGATTAACTTTCGTTTGATATAATTTTTAAAAAATACATTTATTTTTCTTAATTTGATAAAAAAATACTTTTTTTCTACTTCTAAAACATAAATATGTAATATACTCACGACTTAGGTTTCGATTTCTTTTACTTTTTAAAATTACTTTTATCATCGTTATTATTACATAAATTTTAACGTATAAAATTTTATTACTTAAATTATTATATAATTTTAATTTTATTTATAAAATTAATTTTAACTTTAAAAAATTATCTTCAAACATACATTTAATTTGCCTATAATAGAATAGTTAGTTTTATTTAATGAACAGTGATAATACAAAATATTTTCACGTGCGATTCGCACCTCCCATCTCTTTGGTAATACATCGTAAACTTGTTTTTTTCAAATATTATATTAAGATAATTTTACTAAAATTTTAAATTTAAGATCATAAATTTTAATAAAAGATCTCTCAACCATCATCAACAAATATTTTTCGTTTATCTACTTAAATCAAAATGAACCGTGAGGGTCGTATTTAACTAATTCAATTGATATAATCTACGTGTTTGTGCGCATAAAATTTATTGAAAATGAATTAACCAAAATTTATTTCACCGATGAAATTGAATTGAATGAAAATGAATTCCAACATAGAACTATTTTTTCACCTCTTAGAATTGAATAAAATTAAGAATATTCAGATTTGTGCACGTAACAAAATTGAATAGAATTAAAAATATTCGGGTTTGTGCATGTAACAAAATTGAATAGAATTAAATTAAATAATTATTAGTTTATATAGTTTAAATAATATAATTATAATATAAAATAAATATAAAAATATGAATTTTAAAAGAAAATTAAAATTAAAAAATTAATAAATATTAGAATATTTATTTCAAAATATTAAATAATTTTCAAAAATATAATTTATGTAAATGAAGTGGATAAACAAAGTGCATAACACAACAAAAATAATATGTCCACGACTAAATGAAGTGCATAAGATAAACATATTATTGTTTGAAATAATGTAGTAGTCTTTCTGCAAATAACAATCACATATTTCTATTTATTCACATCATTGTCATTATCTCTTCATGCATTTTATCTATAATGTCTTTCCTCAAAGCTTGACTTAATTCAACATCATAACCTTCAGACTCATTAACATCATGTCCAACTAGATTAATATTAATTCCTATGTCATCAATATCATCTTCAAGATTTTCAAGTAAATCTGTTTGATCTACTTTACGGATAATGTTATGTACTAAATAACATGTTAGGACAATTTTTGCTTAGGTTTCAAAGGGGAATGACATGTAACCTTGCAATATAGCAAACCTATGCTTTATTATGCCAAATGTTCGCTCAATTATTGATCATAATTGTGAATGTCTATAATTAAAATTTTCAATTGTGTTTGAAGGAAGATGATGTGCATTATATTCACTCAAGTGATATCTAACTCCACAAAATGGGCAAATAAATTCTAGTCAATTTGGATATCCTACATTGACCAAATAAAATTTCCCTAGAAAATAGAAAAAATAAATAATAGTTTCAATTAACTAGACATCAAACGTATTCAACTGTGTGATGTATTTGGTACCTGGAGGAACTTTTAGACCATTTGGTCGAGTTGTTGCATTTTGCAAAATCCGTACATCAACAGTAAATCCTTCTCATCCATAAGAACATATACAATTTCCATGTCAAAATTATAGACTGCTAATACATTCTGAGATAATTCACCTTTTCTATTTTTAATCTTTCATTTTGTTTTCCATAAATGGTAGCTTTGACATGTGTCCTATCAATAGCCCCAATGCAATTCTACACAAGAACGTGTTAATAATATATATTATGTGTAAATAAATGAATACACTGATAAAATACTTACCTTAAAATACAGATACACATTTGAATCATTGCGAATTCTAAGTGGTGTTGATGATGCCAACTTAGCTAAAAAAATGTCCTAACTTTAGTATACCATTCAACATTTCATTAAAATATGTGCTAATTGTCCACTCTGATTGATGAAAATATTCCGTTGATACTCCATATCTTTGATTATGTCCCACTGTAACTAGGAAGATGGTAACTTTCTCTTCAACACTAATATTTTTTCCATCCAACACCACCATTTCTTGTCTTAATAAATTGTAAAATTGAAAGAAAACATTTTGACTCATATGGTAAATCTTCCTACAATTGTATGCTTATTATGGATTTGAAATATCTAACAACCTTTGCACGTATTCCTATCCTTCCTTACTATAAATTCTACTTGTAACATTGGAAGACACATTTAAATCTAAACTTGCTATCTACATTAACAACTATGCCTAATGCATTAACAACTTCTATATCCTTCCTCATGGAATGCCTTTGGATTACCATTCTCAACAACCTGAGCTTGTCACTGTCATCCATTTCAATCTGAACAACATTATTAATGAATCATAAATCATAATACCAATGAAAAAATCACATCATATACAACAACATAACACAATTAACATAAAATTATCATACCAACAATACAAACATTAGTTAGCATCATAAATTAATAATGCTCATGACATAACACCACCTTTACCAACAATACAAATGTTAGTTTAATATAGAACAATATATAACACATTACATAACACAATTGTACACATTACAAACATAGCATAATATATATCAACACAATGGTACACATTACAGACAATACAAACAAAGCTACATGATCTTCAACACAAGTACATCAAGAACATCATGGTATTACTTACAATATATTAAATTTCAACTAGCTCATCTGCATCTCCTTAGGAACGTTCAAGAATTGAAAACGTTTTCCCTCATTCTCAAAAAGGTTAATGGCCTTGAATATTTGTTGTTCACTAAGACCTGGAAGTGAAAATACAATATCCAAGCAAGTTGCATATTCAAATTTGTTATTGTTCACCATTTTCAATTTCCTTTCTTCAACATCTGTAATATGAGTCATAACACTAAGTATTCCTTGTGCATCTGCATTTTCATTATCAACTAATTTAGCAATTGATATACTAACATTCTCAACTGTTTTGACGAACGACTCATGCTGTTTTGCATGAGGTTTAGGCTACTTTCCCTTTTTCAATGAATCATTTACTTTTATGGTTGGGGAAGCACCTTACACTTCAAGTTCATCAGTCATAGGAACATAACTACATGAATTGTATGTCTACATGATCATCATTTAAATTTACACAACCTAGAAAGTCACTCACATGTATACTAGTAGATCCAATAGCTGTGTTGCTTTCAAAAATTGTCTGAAGATGATCATATATTAAATATAACTTTTTAGCATAAGGTGCACACTTAGGATGTTGCTACAAAAAAAAAGTTATATTACTAGTCAATACTTTAATCATATGTGTTGTACAAGAAAGTTTAAAACAAAATTATTTCTAACATCAACAAATGAATTCCAAACTTAGAGACTTTCACATGACCATGTACGACGTCTCATCCAAATCCACTTTGATTACATATTTTTGTATACACCTTATACATTATTCTCCATGTTTTCATTTGATTTTTTTTTTTTTGAATGTTCATTCCACTTTTTTCATTGTACAACTTGATAATCAACTCATGTTTTAGATTTAATTTTTCCATCGGGTGTTTTCCCTTTTCTCCCTTTTATTACCTCACGTATTAAGTCTAAAATTGTCTCATCTTGTTTTGCACTCCAACTAAAGTAACTCCTACTAGTTTTTTTTTTTTCAACTGACACCATTCAATGAAACATACCCAAAAAAAAGATAGGATCAATGCAAATTAAAATAAATTCTACACACATGAAAAACACAAAAAAATATAAATATAAGCTGTCCAACTTCACCCATGTTTTCAACTATAAACTCTCCAATGTTTAATAATATCCACTGTTTTAAACTCTCCAAAAAATGACCAAACTTTTTTGATCAGATTTTGCAACAATTTTATTTTACCAAGCTCAACATTATTCACATTAGTCAACATTTATATGTTTCGATACAACAACAAGATGAATCGATCCACTGTGTTTTCTGCTAATAAATTTTCAGTTCTGAATCAATATTAACGCAAATGCAAGAAAATATAGTGATCCGATGTGAAAAAATAGTATAAATATGAGGTAAAACACTAAAAATGAATAAAAAAATTAAATGAAACTATTGATCTCAGATCTGAATCAATACATTATTGGAAGTTCGAAAGAAACGAGATCGAAAGAGAAAAATGTGCTTTTGTGCATGTGCCGGTGAAGGAAGAGAAAGTACGTCTAAGAGAGGTTGAAGTCGTTACTGTGCGTGGGCAAGGTTGGAGATCAGTCAACCGTCGTACCTTCGCGTGTCGGTGGGAGAGAGAGGAGAGGAGAGGAGATGTCCGGCACTGCACGTGGCATTATCGTAATTACCAAATGAAAATATAACCTACCAAAGGTACGTACGACGTGATGGCCTGAGCCGGTGAGCCCTGTGGGCGTAGCCTCGTGACCGGTACCACAAACTTTTTCGTCTTCAATTCATGTATCTACCGCCGTTCTCAACAGCGAGCAGCATTTTTTCCTACTAACATCATAATATTGTACGAAAATAGTCTTTTAATTTAAAATAAATTATGTACTCTTTCAATTTTAATTGTAAGGTTAACTTTTTTGGGTATGATTTTTACTGTAATTAAAAATCACAGTTTATGTAATAATGACGTGAACGATTTTAAGATAATTTTATCTTTTTTAAAAAAAATACATTTATTTTTCTCTATTTGATATAAAAAGTACTTTTTTCTTCTTCTAAAACTTAAATATTTAATATTTAATCAGTAGATTTTTCAATCTCACGTCTTAGGTTTTAATTTCTTTTACTTTTTAAAATCACTTCTACTATCGTTATTATTATGTAAATTCTAACTTACAAAAATTTATTACTCAAATTACTATGTAATTTTAACTTCATTTATGAAATCAATTTTAACTTTAACTTTATGAAACTTAAAAAATTATCTTCAAACGTACATTTAATTTGCCTATAATAGAATAGTTAGTTTTATTTAATGAACAGAGATAATGCAAAATATTTTCACGTGATTCGCACCTCCCACTTCTTTGGTAATACATCGAAAAATTGGTTTTTTCAAATATTATATTAAGATAATTTTACTAAAATTTTAAATTTAAGATCATAAATTTTAATAAAAGA
>JAMKPZ010015796.1:0-36209 GCA_024699675.1 Amphibolis antarctica | reverse complement strand
CTATTTTCACAAAAGTATTGTGTTTTCATCAATATGATCTTCAATCCTTGATACCTTTTTTTATTATAAAGGACTAATCTTTGATAGGATACTAAGATTTAAAACTTTGATTTGAAATATGAAGTGGTCTACTCTATAAGCAAAAAACATTTAAAATATGAATTGTTCCACCATATGAGAAAAAAAATGGAATATGAAATTCTCTAGTCTGTGAACAATAAATGTCTAAAATACGAAATGCTCTACCACATGAGCCTAAAAAATCTGAAATATGAAACACTCCATTAGATGAACAATATAAAACATCCTATTTGAAATATTAAATACTCTACTACATGAAAAAAATCTAAAACTTGGAGTGTTTCATTATATGTGCAAAAATATGTGGAATATGAAATGTGACACTACATGTGCCGAAAAAAAATCTGAATGTGAAATTCTCCAATACAAAAACCTAAAAAATATTTGAAATGTTTTAGATGCTTCCCTAAATGAGCTTAAAAAATATTTGAGAAGTCAAGTGCTCCATTACACGAGCAACTCCATTTTTTTGATATTCATTTTATTTTTGTGCAAATGATACACCGATTTTTACATTTATTTTTATTAATGTGAACATAAGCTAAAGTATTTATATAAGAAAAAAAATCTGAAAATATGAAATGCTCCATTATACTAGCTAGCAAAAACTCTTTTAAATGCTCCACTGTATGAGTCTAAAAAACATCTAAAATATAAAGTACTCCAGTACATGAGTTAAAACATATTTGAAATATGAAATGCTTCTATATGAGAAAAACATTTTAAATATGAAATGTCCTACTATGAGGACTAAGTTCAACATTGATCGAGGCAAGGGAGTTGCGGTGGCGAAGGAAACTGCTGTTGACTCAACGATCATCGTTGAACCAATGAAAGAAGCTGATCCAAAACTCATGTTGTTGATGAGAGATTTGTCAAGAAATCGGGAACACGTGCAAGTAGAGTTCCCACATTCTCAGTTCTGACACTTTGCAGGAGCTTCGTCCTCTCGTTGGTGGAGGGGGTGAATGATCTGTGGTGGGAAGACCACCCGGAGGAAGAGCGACGTGGGGATGATGGTGGTGTTGGCTTGGCAAGTTTGGGAGTTGTGGAGGCGTCTGAGTCTCATGTATGGTGGCGTCGTCGGTGGATGTGCAAGAAAACTGATCCAGAAAGATAGTCCCAGTTGTGTTTTAGTCACGAGCTGAAGTTCCATTCGTTATGAGTGGAAGTTCCATTCGTGAGTGGAAGTTCCGTGCGTCGTGAGTGGAAGTTCAGTTCATCATGACCGGAAGTTCCGTTGTCGTGAGTGGAAGTTCAGTTCGTCATGACCGGAAGTTCCGTTGTCGTGAGTGGAAGTTCCACTTGGAGGTTTGTAATGTTAGCATTGTGGGTCTACCTGGAAGTTATGTGGTGAACGTGGTTTTCACACGTTTGTGGTTTTTCTCTCCGTGAATTTTGCATGTAAACATGAGGAAGTGGGCGGTTGTGGCATTAGGCCTCGTCCCCATCCAAACACGCGGATGAAAACGTGGGTGTGTGAGTATGACTTAGTCAAGATTGCTTGAAGATTGGATTGTGGTGCCCTTGCATTATAAATAAGTGAGCTCAGTTGTAGACTAGGGTGTGGTTCTTTCGTGAAGAGAGTAGAGAGGGGAGAAGAGGAGGAAAAAGAGAGTTGTTGGTATTGGTGAAAAATAGTAACCAAACCAAAATTTGTAACCTGAATAGTTGTATTAGCAAAAGAAAGTAGCAATACAAGTCTTTTTCTTCCTAGTTTTGGAGGTGTTTCTTCTTTCTCTCTCTATGTTTTCTATCTCTACGCCACCAGTGTATCCAAATCCACATCAAAAGTATATTACTTCACAAGCATGCTATATTTGCATCAATGGAAAAAGTTTTTTGGACTTTATGATACCTACTTCTTGTTCTCCATATATGCTCTATTATAATTTGTTCCATGCAAACTTTTGGCAATAAATTTTTAGATTTATTGAGCATTTTTTGAATCACAATTTTTGAGAAGAGAATACTAGATTTTATATACAGAAAAATCTAGCTGAGCATGCAAAAAAGCAAAGAGAAATCATGTTAAATCAAACTTTACACTTGCCATATTTATAGATTACTACCTTCCATTATTGATCATGTACTCTTTTCACTCTCCCATAAAGCATGATTTATAATGGTTGTGATTTTTTCTTCACCATTGTTCTATTATTCATCTTGAAAGCCTTGTTATTTAATCTAGGAAAATAAATTCGAGAAGATTATGTTCATAGTGGTCCTCAGCCGAAGAGGAACTTGAAAGTCCTTGAATATTTTAAATGAATGCAAAAGAAATAAAAGGGAAACTAAAAAATTCATGAAACAAATCAAAGGGAAAATTGGAATATTGGAAAACACACATTTAGATTACTTTCATCCAGTAATCAGAGTTTATCCATCTACCAGACAAGAGGTCATGACCCTTTTTCTCCAATTTAGTGTTGGGTTTCCCTCCACATAGAGAATGACCTGATTATGATATTTCATCATCTTATAAGAACTTTGATGTAATTTACTCACAAAATCCTATTAAGGTTTGTAGAGGAGAAAAGACAAAGAGAAGATCACTTTTTCACAATAGAAGGTGGATGAATTTCAGCTGTCACCCTCTCTTGTGAAAAAGTAATATTCTCTTTTTCTTTTTTTCTTCACAAGCCATAATACAATTTTGTAGGTAAATTACACCAAAGTCCTTATAAGATGATGAAATATTATAATCGGGCCATCCTCCATGTAGAGGGAAACCCCAAAATCTCCTCCTTCCGACTACATGGAGGTGGTCAATAATCTTGTAATCTGGTTGTAGGTATTTAGCTTGTCTTTCATCACTAGCTTAGTCAACATATCAGTTCCATTGTCATTTGTGTGTACTTTTTCAAACACAAGTTCTTTTGAATTCACAAGTCTCAAATCCAATGGTATTGAATTTTGATATATTTTGACCTTGAGTGGAATGACAAATTCTTACTCAAGTGGATTGTACTTTGATTGTTACCCAATAATACAAATTTGTCTTGTACAATCTTAAGTTCTCCAAACATTCTTTTCAACCATATCATCTCTTTGCCAGCTTTTGTGGTTGCAATAAATTCAACATTTGTTGTAGATAATGCAACACACTTTTGTAATATGGATTACCATGAAATAACTCCTCCTACATAGGTAAATAAATACCTTGATGTGGATTTTGAGTTATCCACATCTCCTACCATATCTGAATCAGTATAACCAAGCAATGTTGGTTCTCCACTATCAAAGAAAATTTTCAAATCTAAAGCACCTTGGAGGTATCTCATGATCCATTTTACTTCTAATGTCATTTTCTAAGATTTGAAAGAAATTTGCTTACTATACTAATTGCATAGGCAATATCAAGTTTGGTAGTTTCCAAATGTACATCTCCTTTGCCAATGATTTTTGCTCTATCGTTGTTGCCCATTTTTACAACTCTAAAGTCACTTAGAGTGTAAGAAGTAAAGAAATCTCTTCGAGATGTAGCATGAATCGTAACACCACTATTTGACACTTAAACTATATTATCATCACCTATAATATTTACTACATCATTATCACAAACAGCAAGTAATTCCTCAACAACTGAGGCAACTCCATTCTCACTGTCACTGTCATGCTGTTGTGATTTATTTTTCTTGTTCTCTTTTTTCAACTTTCGACAGAATCTTTTGGTGTGACTCATGTTGTGATAATGATAGCACTCAATATTTCCAAACTTGCTTTTACTCTTCTCAGAACCTTTAGGACCTCTACTTTGACTTTTCCCTTATGATTTTGTAACTAATACATTAGAGTGGGAGGAGGAATCTTCTACAATCTTTTTGGACTCTTCATTTATTACCTTCATCTTTACATAATTCTAAGTGACAATACCATCAGGAGTTGAGTTCTAACCTTCAAACTCTTTCAAGTATCTAACAATGATCTTAAAAGTAATAAAGCTATTACCTCATCATCAAATGTGATACCCATTACAGACAACTAATTTATGATCCTTTGAAATGTGTTCACATGATCAGCTATAAGGGTGTTGTCTCAGTATCTCAAATGCATTAACTATTTGATTAAGAATATCTTGTTGGTGCATTCCTTTTGAGTATATAGCTCTTCCAACTTTCGTCATAAGGTACCTACATTTGTCTCATCATTAATGTGATTCAACATATTATCATCAACTCACTATCGAATGAAGCTACATGTTTGACGATGAAGTATCCTTTAATCATCATCAAACTTATCTTCACATTTTTCTACATTAAACACAAGCTTGTAATATTCTTTAACATAGAGAAGATCTTTCATCGTTCCTTTTCAAGCTTAAAAATTTGTGTCATTTAATGAAATCATTCTATTTGTGTTTTCTTCCATTTCACCATAAGGAACTGAATCTTGCTTTATGTGCCCTTGGCCCCACGGTTGGCGTCATTTGTTGGGTTAAGTTGAACCTAAATTAGGGTTGAAAGCAAGTTCTCAATGGTGAAATCAAAAGTAGAAATCAAAAACAAATCACAAGAAAAGCACAACACAAAGTATTGTCCATTCTTCCTTAGATTTATTTTCACAAGAGAGGGTAACGGCTGAAATTCGTCCACCTTTCTTCGTGCTACACCACCTTCATCATAGGGTCGATCGGAGGAGCGTTTGTGGTCAGATCAAACTGAGATTTTAATAGCAAAGTCGCGGCTTGATATTTTTCAGATCAGACGATTGGATCAAGGATCAGAGTAGTAAAGAGTCATATTCAAAAGAGGTTTCAGAAGGGTTCCATTTGCGTAGTTCTATAGTACACACTTTTGGTAGAAGGTTAGTTTGAGGGGTTAAACAAAGTCCATTTTAGCTGGAATTTTTTCAGTAGTTTAGGGATTTGTAGATCTTCATTCTTACTGAGTCTTGTGATTTTAGGAGCTGTGTGGAGGTAACAGAAATTCTTGAAACGTGGCAGTCAAATTGGGTGATTTGTGTACCTCTTGTTTGTGTTGTTGGATTTTGTGTCATTGGTATTTGATGATAGTGAATGTGTGATTCCTTTAGTTAGTCATTAGGAAAGACCTTGTGTATTCACTATTTAATTATAGTGGAAGATTTAGGGGTGAGTCAACAGGTTCTGTGATTTTTCTTTCTTATACTAGGAAAGTTTTCTAAGTAAAAGTTTGATGTTATTTTGCTTGTGGCTTGTTTGATTTTTTCATTTGATTTCACCATCGAGAAGTTGCTTGTAGGCCCTAAATTTTCCAACATTCAGATCTTAATTCTAGGTCCTACCCCCATTTCTAGAATGGTAGATTCGGCAACTTAATGTCAGGCCATGAATCAAAGACTCCTCTTGGCTCACATTTAAGGAAAGGGTACAAAAAAGTTGCATATATAGTTGCATGCTTCGGAGGCTCAGTTCCAACAAATAAAGTTGTTCCTTACGCAACATGATGACCAATATGTTTCATAGAAGCCAAGGAAATTTCTTGGTCAGATTCTCCTCTGATCATTTTTCAGAATCAATGTAAAAAAAGGAAAGTTTATGGTGTGAATCATAGGTTAATGGAAGTGGTTTTGCTAATTTTACTGTAGTTTTAATGGGCTCACAACAAAGTGAAAAATCAACTATACCATTACATTCAGCTGAAAATGATGGATGGGATCCATGAAAAGGCCGAAACCTTAAAAGAAGAAAGATATTCCAGTTCTACCAACAGGCAGCTTTTATTGTATTAAGAATAATATTATTCCGTACTTCAATTAACAATTGCCTGATGCTGATGCTGTCGGCGACGGCATCTTAAAAGCTGCTGCTGATGATTAATTGGAATGTGGCAGAAGCGGCTTTTTGTCTATGTCTCTGTCGGTCCGGTTCTTCCCTTTCCCTTTATGGAAACCTTCGACAGGTCTCTGCTCCACCATCAGATATGCTGTCGACTTCTCCAGCTTGACTGCAAACTGTGAGGTATCTTCCTCTCTGGTTCTATCGTTGCATGGAAAGTGGCGCTTCCCCTTTGCTCTTTTATTAAAAATTTCCAAATAGGTAGATGTTGGCGTTCATGTGCATGGATTGTATCATATCAAATCACAACATCAACCCAACCTGCTTGACTCACCAACAGTTGGTGATTCTGTTGTTTTTTTCTTTCAGAAGTGTTTTTGATATTGGTCTTTCATAAAATGTTGGTCTTTTATATTTCTACCATGGGAAAATATGGATAACAAGGGTTGAATCATGACAAAACCATTATCAAAAAATACTAAATTACACAAGTCTTTGTTGGGTTTCCCTTCATATGGAGGTGTTACACTAAAATTCTGATGACGGGTGCAATTGGAATGTTGATGGTGTAATCGACATTTTGATGACTAACAGTGAAAATACTGATGGAACTTAATCTTAATTAAATCCATACATAAATATGTGAGAGGTTATGTTGGAAGAAACAACACACATTAAAATAAGAGAGGACGGTGATTGCTTTTCGTGTGTTCTTTTATTGTTGTATCACCTCGATCAAAAGGTTGATCGGAGGGTTATTTATGGTTAGATTGAACTGAGATTTTATCAGCTAAGTCACAACTTGTTGCTCTTTAGGTTGAATAGCTGGATCAAGGATTAGAATAGTGTATGGGTAGATTCAAAAGTAATTTCAAAAGCGATTCGTCATTCATATTTTGCAGTGTGCATTCTTAGTAGAAGTTCTGTTTGAAGGGTGAAATGAAGTTCATTTAGGTCAAAACATTTTTGGTGGATCAAGGACTCATGAAGCTTTATTCTTATCAAGTTTCACAATTTTTGGAGTAGCAGAGTGATAATAGAATTTTTTGAAACAGAAAGACAATTTTTTTATGAAAATCTGGTTTGCCTCTTATTGATGTTCATTGTGTCATTAGCTTGATTGTGAAGACATATGTGTTTGCTTTAGTTAAATAATAAAAAAGACCTAACTTGTATCTATTATCTTTACAGGTGAATCGATTAATTTCATGATTTTTACCACTTACATAGGGAAGGTTTTTCACGTTAAAATATTGGTGTTCTTGTGATTTGCTTATTTTTTTTGATTTGATTTTCACTATTTATTCACCCAAATACGAAGGTTTTATTGAGGTGATTGATGCATCCTAGCATTCTACAGAGAGATGTTCCAAACAATGTTTGGTATAATAATGAGGTCTCTTATGATCATCTTTGGATGTTTAAATGCAAATATTTTGTACACGTTCCTTAGGATGAAAGAATCGTTTGATGCAAAGACATGATAGTGTATTTTTCTTGACTATAAGTAAGATAAATTTGATTACAACCTATATGATTTAGTAGCTACGAAGGTTGTTAGAACTCATGATGTACATTGTGCTTGTAGAAGATCAAATAATTGAGGACATTGACAAAACACAAATTGAAACAACTTAGGTATAGGAGAATTTGATTGATTTAGACCTAGTTCCTTGCATGAGGACTTATGAGTTGGTGAAGTTGCTAAAAGATAAAAGAGTACCAAAGAATAAGTGAGTTTATAGAATCAAGCAAGAAAAACACATGTTACATCTAAGATACAAGGCCAGATTAATGATAAAGGGCTTCACACAAAAACAAGAAATAGATTACAATAAGATTTTTTCTTCAATGGTGAAGATGACATCCATTAGGATAGTCCTTAGTTTGACAAGACTCAACTTGGCAACATAGCAAATGGATGTAAAGATTGCCTTTCTTAGTGGGAATTTAAAGGAAAAGATTTACATAGGGTAACCATTAGAATTTGTTAAAAATGACAAATAAGACTTAATATGCAGATGAAGAAAAATCTTTATAACTTGAAACAAGCATGAAGACAATGGTATATGAAATTTGACACCATTATAAGGGAGTAAGATTACAAGAAGTATAGCACAAATCACTGTGTATTTGTTAAAAGATTTTCCTCTAATGATTTCATTATTTTGTTGCTATATATTGATGACATTTTAGTTGTTTGCAAAAGTATGTCAAAAATGATTTAAAAAGGTGTTGAACAAGTCTTTTGCTATAAAAAACTTGGGACCTATAAAAAAGATTCTTGCATAGGAGTTGAAAGAAATAAAAATACCAACAAATTATATCTATTTCAAAAGAAGTACATTGAAAAGGTACTTCAAAGATTTCATATGGATGATGTGAAACTAGTTAGTTCTTCCTTAGCAGAACACTTCAAGTTAAGTAAAAAGCAATATCCTTTTACATATGAGATGAAAAGGGAAATGAAAGATGTTCTTTATGCCTTAGTAGTTGGAAGTTTGATATATGTTATGGTGTGCACTATACTTGACATTGCTTATGCAGCTAGTATAGTGAGTGGATTCTTATCAAATCCTGGAAAGCAACATTTGGAGGTAGTTGAGTGGATCATGAGATACCTACATGACAGTTTAGAATTGATGATCTATTTTAGTGATGGAAAATCAATGTTGGTTGGTTTTTTTTTTTAATGCAATGTTGGTTGGTTACATTGATTTAGAAATGGAGGGAGAGTTGTTTTATGGAAATCTAAATTACAAAAGTGTATTGCATTTTCCATGATAGATATTGAATTTATTGCATCTACAGTAGTCTAACAAAAATGATATAATGACTTAGAGAACTTCAAAATTGTGTAAGATAAGTTTGTATTGTTTGGTGACATTCAAAGTGGAATTCATTTGAGTAAGAATTCTTTCTTCCACTCTATGTCAAAGCATATTGATATTCATTACCATTAGCTTTGAGATGTGATGGATTCAAAGCAGATTAAGTTTGATATAGTACATATTGATGACAATGGTACAATGTTAATATGATCAACATAGTAATGAGAGATAAGCTCAATGTTTGTAGGCAGATTGTAGGATTGGTGGACTCCTCGATGTAGTTGAGAGGGAGAGTTTGTTGGGTTTCCCTCTACATAGAAATATTCACTAGAATTCTGATGCTAATTCGATGACATTAGCATTAGAATTCTGATGGTGCAACTAGAATGCCAATGGTGTAACCAACATTTTAATACCAATAGTGAAAATGCCATTTGAGTTGTGGTAGTATGATTGGCACCAGAATTCTGATGGAAATATTGATGGAACTTAACCCTAATCAAACTCACATATAAATATGTAAGGAGTTATGCTAGAAGAAACAACACATCAAAATAAGAGAGGATGGTGGTTGCTTGTTGTGTGCCTTTTTGTTGTTACATTACCTTGATCAAGAGGTCGATTAGAGAGTTTATAGTTGAATTGAGCTAAGATTTTACCGGCTAGGTTGCAACTTCCTACACTTCTGATTGAATGACTAGATTGAGGATCAAAATAGTGTAGAAGTAGATTTAAAGGTGGTTTCAAAAGTAATTTGTCATTCCAGTTTACAGTATACACTCTTGAGAGAAGTTTTGTTTGAGGAGCGAAAAGAATTCCGTTTAGTCCGAAAATTTTTTGGTGGATTAGGGACTTGTGAAGCTTCACTCTTACCAAGTTTTGAGATTTTTGGAGTGGCAGAGTGATAATAAAATTTTCTAAAACAGAAAGGTCATTTTTGGTGAGAGTTTATTTTGCCTCATATTGATGTTGTTCATTGTATCATTAGCTTAATTATGAAGGTATGTGTAATTATTTTAATTAAATAATAGAAAATACCTAACTTGTAACCATTATCATTATAGTGGAGGTTTAGAGGTGAATCGATTGATCTTGCGGTTTTTACTCCTCATATCAAAGAGGTTTTTCACATTAAAATATTAGTGTGCTCGTGGTTTGCTTATTTTGTTTGATTTGATTTTCATTGTTTATTTACCATCGAAAAGTTAGTTTTAAAAGATCTTATTGTGCTTTTCTCAACAGTCTTAACTTTATTATATTTAAGACTAGCTAGATTACTCAACTGCCAATCACTATTTATGTAAGAACAGTTTTTTTCCGATAATGATAATTTTTTTTACTTACATTATTCAACCCTATGTATTATTGACTCATACTTAAGTGGCTAGGAGACCAACTGTACTGTGTGCAGATGATTTTGGTGAAATAACATTAGATGCCATATGGTAAAGAAGGGCAACTGTTAATTGTCAAACTGGTATATGAGGACTTCAAAAAGTGAGATTAAGATTCATTATGTTTGCATGATAGGGTATATATATGTAACTCAGTTCAACGTTTATTATTTCCAAAGTTGGATTTTCAAAGCCTGAGGTGACTTGATTATTTTTACCAACACTAGTGAAATGCATGTGACAAATATTTTAGATTATTAATATTTTTAAATAATATACTTGTAAATTACATGATATACAGCCCAGAAAATAAAGAATAAGATGAGAGTTTGTAGTTACAATTTGGAATATCTATTATATTAAAAAAATGATATAAGTAAAATACGTATTCTTGGTAAAGAATAAAAGTCCTTAGAGTTGTTGTTGGGTGTTGGGAACATTATTTATAGAATGCAGGTTCCACTCTCTTGTAAAGTTGTAATTTTTTTCTAAAATTTAGGAGTGTTTTGTGTCTTTGAAATGTATGAAAAATGATGAAAAATAGTGAAAAATTTAATTTATTATTTTTTATCATTTCTTGTCATTTTTTATACTTTTCAAAGTACAAATCCTCCTCCCCCCTTAAACTTAAAAGAGAATTTAGGGAGCAGATAATAATATATGGCCGAACAAAGGGGTCTGCTCATCTCTTTATATGATTAGATGATCACAAATCTCCATAACTTCTACCAATTCAAGTAACAAATTAGTTTGGGGAAATTTAATTATATGTTTGAATTACTATGGCCAGTTCATGTTAATATTTTTTTTTAATCATCAGCAATTGGTGATGGTGATGTGTGTTGTTCTTACTTGAGAAGGGGCTTGACCAGGTTTTCTAAATTAAATGGAGATTAGTTGTCTCATCCTGTCTTGTTTTTTTTTTCTAGTGTTAATTAAGGGGGCTGTAAATCTCCAAGTTCGAAAACCTCCATGTCCCTTGCCAACCATTGATCTTTCTCTTTTCATGAGAACAAAATCATATGATTTCGTGGCCATGTGACAATAATTAGACTTATTAATAGAAATGGCACGTGAAAAATGAAGGTTATATTTATAATCTTTTAGTAATGATAGTGTTTTTATTTGAGTGGATGATCAGGTACGCTATTCTTCCATTGGTACATCTATATCATAAATATAGATCAAGGCTTTTTATTGGTTCATCATCTACATCATTATTGGTACATCTATTGGTACATATATCTATATTACAACCTAGCTATAATTTTTCATTAAGGCTTCTTTCACATTTAATCCTCTGATTCCCATTTAAATTAGCAGGTTATTTCTTCATTTTTCTCTTCAACATTGTCAACATGTTTTTTAGAAAATGTCATTCATATGTGGTTCCGGAAAAGCACTGCATTTCACTTGGCACACCCTTCAAGTATTTCACTCTTTACACTCAAGGGGTCTCTCACCACAACCTGGTGAGATAGGTTTTCCCTTTAAATTCAAAAATAGTTGAAGCATATACAACTCAAAACAATTCAAACGGAAAATAATAATTGCAATTACAATACAGTGTACAACCTCGAGTTTGTTGATGAATGACCAGAGGTTTGCTTGCAGATCTTCAACTGTGCTTTGGATTCTCAGAAAGGATGCAGCAGGTCTTCAATGCACACGAAGCTTCAAAATATCTCTCTATTGCTCTTGATGATTCTTGGTCCTTCATGATGTTCAGCACATCTGTACGTATGCATTTATAGACATATGTCTTATTTTCTTTCATATCGCTTAACTTTAACAAATTCGTTCATTCTTCAAATAAAGGAAATATTTTAGGCTTTGATTTGATTTTGTTTCAACGATCACAATCCTTGCATTAATGGCTCTCTTTGTTTTTTGAATATTTTTGAAACTTTTCTAACTTTGCATTTCATAAACAGATAACAGAATAAGACTAGAGTAATGCTAGAGGTAAGATGAACCTAGTTGAGGTTGGCAAGCAATTTCTTAATGATGAAATCAAATGAAGAAATCAAACAAATCATAAGCAAAATAACATTAAACTTTTTGTGGAAAACTTTCTTAGTGTGAAAGTAAAATCACGGGACTTGTCGGTCTATCCTCAAATTCTTCACTATAATCAAATGGGTACAAATGGTCTTCTCTAATGATTAACTAAAGACATCATATATTCACTATCATCTAGTATTAATGGTACAAAAACCAACACAAACAAGAGGTACACAAATTACCCAATTTGACTGTTTATGTTTTAGGAATTTCTGCTATCAGACGAAACTTTTCTGAAATCTTCTTTGAATCCGACTTTCTTCTACTTTGATCCTTGATCCAACTATCCGATTTGAAGAGTATCAAGCCATAACCTTGTCTTTAAAATCTCAACTCGATCTGACAACAAACGCTCCTCCGATTGGCCTTATAATCAAGGTGGTGTAACAGTGAGAGAAAAGGACGAAAATATAGCTGCGACTTTTCTTGTGAAATCTCTTTGGATAACTTAACTCTTCACCCTATATATATAGATGTTGGATTAGGGTTAAAACAATTACCAAACTTCTGTTGCACCAACAAGACTCCTAATGCACCAACTAGATTCCTAATGCACCAACCAGACTCTTATTACACCACCACAAGATTTTGGTTCTAAGAGTCATTTCTATGTGAAGGGACATCCAACAAACTCCCTCTCCTAACTACATGGAGGTGGTCAATAATCTTGCAATCTGGTTGCAGGTACTTAACTTGTGTCTTGTCACTAGTTTAGTCAGCATATCTATTCTATTGTCATTAGTGTGAATTTTTTCAAACACAAGTTCCTTTGAGTTTACAACATCTCGAATTCAATGATATCAAACTTTGATATTCTTTGACTTTGAGTGGAATGAAATTTTTTTGCTTAAATAGATTGCACTTTGACTGTCACCTAATAATACAAATGTCTTACACAATCTTAAGTTCTCCAAGTATTCACTTCAACCATATTATCTCTTTGTAAACTTTTGTGGTTGCAATAAATTTAACTTCTATTGTAGACAATGTAATGCACTTCTGTAATCTAGATTATCATGAAACAATTCTCCCTACATAGGTAAATAAATACCCTGAAGTGGATTTTGAGTTATCCACATCTCTTACAATATCTAAATCAGTATAATCAACCAATGTTGGTTCTCCACTACTAAAGTAAATTTTCAATTCTGAAGTGCCTTGAAGGTATCTAATGATCCACTTTACTACCTCCCAATGTCGTTCTCCAAGATTTGAAAAAAATCTGCTCATTGTATTACCTACATAGGCAATATCAAGTTTAGTACATACGATGGTATACATCAGACTCCCAACAATTGAGGCATATTGAACATTCTCTATTTCCTTTTTCTTCTCATTTGTAGAGGGACACTATTTCTTACTTAACTTGTGGTGTGAATCGTAGCACCACGATCAGACACTCATGTTGTTTTATCATTGCCAACAAGATTTACAAAATCATCACAAATGACAAATAACTCTTCAACAACTGAACCAACTTTACCCTCTATCACTATTGTGCTACCATGATTTGTTCTTCTTGTTCTCCATTTTTAGCTTCCAATGGAATCTCTTATTGTGACATTTCTTATGGCAATGGTAGCACTCAATATTCACCATCATCTAGTATTAATGACACAAAAACTAACACAAACAAGAGATACATAGATTACTTAATTTGGCTGTTCACGTTTCAGGAATTTCTGCTATCATTTTAGAGCTCCTAAAATCACAAAACTTGTCAGGAATGAAGATTCACGAATCCTTGAACTACTGGAAAATTTTCAGCTAAAACGGACTTCATTTCACCCTTCAAACTAACCTTCTACTAAGAGTATGTACTGCAGAACTGTACAAACGAAGTCCTTCTGAAATTTGACTCTTTATTGCTTCGATCTTTGATCCAATCGTCTGATCTAAAGAGTATCAAGTTGCAACCTCACCTTTAAAATCTTAGCTCAATTCGACAACAAATGCTCCTCCGATTGGCCTTATGATCAAGGCAGTGTAATAGTGAGAGATAATAACGAAAATACAGTTGTCACTTCTCTTGTAAAATGTTGTTTCTCTCTTGATAACTTAACCCTTCACCCTATATATATATATAGGTGTTGGATTAAGGTTAAAACAATCAATTACCAAACTCCTGTTGCACCAACAAGACTTTTAATGCACCAACAAGACTTTTAATGCACCAACTGAACTCCTATTGCACCAACACGACTTCTAATGCATCAATTGGACTTCTAATGCACCAACCGAACTCTTATTGCACCACTACTGAATTCTGGTTCTAGGAGTCATCTCCATGTGGAGGGACACCCAACACTCATATGGACATACAAATTTGTTTTAGTAGAACCTTCACAAAATTTACTGGAATTTCTAGGTGTGTTAGAAGCTGAAGTTGAAAATGTCAAATAAAATGTAGAATATTCTGGGAAAATAAAATTTGTTAATTTATTTAAATTCAAAATTAAAACTTAAATTTCCTACAATATAAATATTCAATTTTTGTTATATTGTAAACTCTTCCAATTTTGTTGGGAATTTCTTGGTATGCAAGAAACAAGAAAGAAATGTTTGTGCTTTTGAAAATAGTGAAAAATGATGAAAATTACTACAATATGTAAATTTAAAATAGTGCCGATAACAAATTTAATTTAAAAATAATTCAAATTTGAAACTTACAAGAAAATCACAATATTAAATGATAAATTATGATTTATCATAATAAAAAACAATGGATCATGATTAATCATTATTTAACAAAATACCAAAATTTCTAATACTATCGAAAATTTCTAAGGCTACCAAAATTTTCCAAGACTATTGGAACTTCTCATATTATTTGTTGGAATTTTCACAATATGTCAAATTTGAAGCTTGGTATTTGTCAGAATATTATTGATATGTTGAATATAAAATGCGGTATTACTGGATATTTCACGATAGATATGGAATATATATAGAAAAAATTTAAATTTCAATACAATAAATGATTTCTAATACTTATTAACCAATAAGAAATTTAAATTTTTCATCATTAAAACAATATATGAAGGATTTTCCTTGTCTCCCCTTTCTTATGAAGGATTTTCTATGTAAATATGAAATTTATGTTGTGGGTCGTGCCTAGGTTAGCTCTTAGCCACTTCATGCTGACTTGGCATGACACGAAACAGGCATGGCATGGCCTAGCATGCTTGACTAGGCGAGGAGGGTTGGAGGAGGTAGTGCAGGGGTGGTTGAAAGTGTCGACAACAACGGTGTGGTTGGTGGAGGTGGGGTGGTCAAGTAGTGGCAGTAGGCTAGGGTCTAGCCAGGAAGAAGAGGAGAAGAAGAGGAGAAGAAGAGGGGAAGAAGAGGAGAGAAGAGGGGAAGAAGAGGAGAGACGAAGAGAAGAAGAAAAGCCGAAGAGAAGAACGTGCACAATTGTCAATGCAATGGGTGGGGTCGGCAAGACGTAATGGTCGGGGCAAGGTGCAATGGGTGGTCGACGGGGTGCAAGGAGTGGGGCAGGGCAGGTGAGGTGCGCTATGCATGTAATGGTCAGGGTCTTTGGGGCCGGTACACAATGGGCGGTTGGCGGGGTGCAATAGGCAAGGTAAGGTAGGGGGCAAGGCGAAACGTTTTTCTATAAATTGGAGGAGTTGGGTTGATTTTTTTTTCACCCAACTCCTCCAATCTCAAATTTCAATTCTTTTCAATTTTTATAATCTTAAATCTCAACTTTAATATCAATCTCATTCTCAATTTCTGAAATTTTTTCACTCAATTCACAAATCACAAACAATGATCTACTACCAAGGTCAAAGTTTTGGAGGTTACAAATATCCTCAACAAGACTTTCTTGAAGTTGAAGTGACGCCGTTAATGGAGCCTACTAGAGCTTTAACTTTAACTATGCCACCAAGGAAGTCTCGGAAGAAAGCTTCCATCTGGTCAAAGTATACAATAATTATGAAACCATGGCAGATGGTACTTCAGAGGAACAAATCTTCTGCAACTTCTGTAACGTTGACTTCTCTTGTAAAATGTTTGACAATACAAGTTATTTAACTAGACATATTAGTACATGTGAAAATAGGAATAATGATAAAACTATTCAAACCCAACTTTCTTTTACTCTTGAGAGTAGTATTAGTTCATGAACTTATAATTCTTAAAAGGCTAGAGATTTGCATACTAAATTTTTTTGTTTACAAGATTTACTAATAAGTTTTGGAAGTAATAAATGTTTCGATGAATATATTAGTAAAGTATATTATCTATAATATAAACATGTATCTAGAAATACTATTACGTCAAATATTATGAATTCATTTAATATGCTTAGATTAAAACTTATTAATGTTATGAGTACAATAATGACATATATAACATGTACTTTAAATATTTAGTCGGGTAGAACTAAGGATGAGTACATAGCTGTAATTAAACATTATATTGATCAAAATTATATTTTTTTTTAAAAATTAATAAGATTTAGAAAAATTCAACATCCACATATTACTGAAACAATTTTTGCAAACATTATGAAAATTTTTGATTTATATGGAATTAGAAATAAAATAGATAGTATAATTTTTGATAATGTAACTAATAATATTATAATAATACCAATGTTTAAAATTAGATTAAGTTCATCAAATGGTTTTAAATTATTTCACTAAAGATGTATGTGTCACATAATTAATATTATTGTATAATTATGTATAAAAGAAATTGAAATTTATATTGAAATTGTTAGATATGTTGTAAATTTTATAACTAGTTCAAGAAAATGACAACAACAATTTGATGAAACATGTGATTCTTTTGAAATACCGTATAAAAATTCTTTTTAGATATTCATCATAAGTGGAATTCATTATATTTAATGTTAGAAAGTATATTATCATATGAAATTTCAATAATGTGTATGTATAATCGTTATTATTTTGATGATTATTTTAAAATTGTAAAATATTTTGTTGAATTTTTAAAACCTTTTTATAATGCAACTCTTAGATTATCAGGAATTTATTATTCTACATCTCTCTATGTGTTGCATTATTTATATGTTATTTCATGAGTTTTTAATAAATATAAGACATTTATTTTTCTGACTAATAGTAAATAGGATGAAATAAATTTTTTTAAAATATTGGAATAAAATCTTACAATTATATATTTTGAGTGCATACTTTGTTCTTAGATGTAAAATAAGATATGCTATTAAATTAATTAAGAGAATACAAATAGGTTTAGGTGTAGATTTAAGATTAACTGTTAGTACAATAGAAGAATAATTAAATAAAATATTTGATTTATACACACAAAGATATGATTGAGAATAGAACATTCTCATTCACCAATGTCCACAATACTAAAATTAAATATTGGAGTATCTTTAGATTGTTAGGCATTTTTATAAAATCTAAGATTTGATGAAGATATTCCAATATCAACATCATCATATAATTATAATCTTATAGTATCTAGACAAAAATTAATTACTTTTAATTCAATAAATGACCAATCATTATTATTTACTTAATATTCTAACTTAAATACATTTGATGTTTTAGATTGATGGAGACAATAATCAATGATTTTTTCAATATTATCAATAATGGTAAATGATTTATTAATAATTTCAATATTTTTAGTAGTTTGTGAATAGGTTTTAGTGATAATGTGTTTGATGACTAAAGATGCAGGTTTAAAGAAGACATAATAGAAGCATTAATGTGTGTAAAAGATTGAGAGTTTGTTCAATTTCATGAAAAAGATAAAGTTGAAAAATTTACAAAGTAACTCTCAAACTTAAACATTTCATAATTAAAATATTGTAATTGTTTAATTTGTAATTTTTTTCAAAAATGTAATTTAATTTTGTTGTAAATTTTTTTAAAATGTAATTGTAAATTTCTAATAATGTAAATATAAAATATGTAATTCATCAATAAATAAAAATTTTAATTTAATTATATGTATTGTTGTCTTATTTATTAAGTTGTTGTCTTGTTAAATGTTGAATTACTTGAATGTTATCATGTTGATTGTTGAATTAAATTTAAATATTATTGGTTGAATACTTGAATGTTGATTGTTGAATGTTATTATTTGTTAAATAAATAAATATTTTTTTTAAATTTAATTATTTAAATATTAAATACATATAAATTAATTAAAAAATTGTATCGATCAATATCATACCGTTGACTGACATGAATAGTATATTTCATGCCAATGGGCCATATCTGGGCTGACCCATTGACTTTGTAAATCGTATCAACATAACACGAATAGTACAATGTTAACACAAAATTCATGTCAGGCCATGATATAGTGTCGACTAAAGGTGCAGTGATCCTACAACGATGAAGGATCTGTTCATGCCAAACAACAAGAGTACGATGTATACATTGTCTTGGGCATATATAAAAAACAAGAGCACATTTTTTTAGTCAATCCATATTTATTTTACATGTAGGTTTGCGTCCAGGAACCACCTCCAAGTCGATGTCGCTATGGATGGAGATTAGTCTGGTCACTTTTTGTCCTTAGGTCCTGGGTTACAACTTTTAGATGAGAACCTTATAGGTGGGAAAAAATGAAGCCGTTGATGTTCTAAATTGTCTAGGTGTAGTGTTGCAATGAACACTCAACTTGTGGTGTATCTATTTCTTTTTGTTATGAGTCGATGGAATTATGATATGAAAATCTGTGTTATTTGGGTGTAATAGTTTTAAGTTTTGGGTACTATTTTATAGATATAAATGAAGTTCCTACTTGATTTTCTCTTGTTTAGTGTAATGCATTTATTTGTTCCACTTGAAAATCACAAAGCGCACAAACCACAAGTACACGGTGCCTATTGTATTAAGCTCATGCAAGTATGGGTTGATCTATAGGAAAGTTGTTGAATAAAGTTATCAATAAATCACAATTTCATAGTCCCAAAAATGCATCTGTAAAAAGAAAAAGAAACAAAACAATAAACATAGAGGTTGAATAGCACAAAGTTTGTGGTGTTTAGTGTGCGGGAACTAGAATGTCCATCGTTGGATAACAGAACTTTCGTCAAACAGAAATCCTAAAAAGAGGGGAAGTTAGAATTTCTATCATAGGTCGACGGAATATCTAATGAGCAAGGAAAAATAGAACGAGAATCGGATTATCCATTACGAGGCAGCAGAATATCCATTAGACTTAAGCACAAGAATATAGGATACCGGAATATCCGTCATAGGCCGACGGAATATCCATTACAATACTAGAATATCCTTTTCTTTTTAGTTTTTGAATTCTTCATTTCCTCCTTTGCCTTCATTTGAATTTCATAGGAAATAAGATTTCCCATGAATTCCTTTAGTGAATATCTATTTAAATCTTTGGTTTCCTCAATTATAGTGTTTTCTTTTCCCATTCAGCTATGAGAGATCTCAACACCTTCCTTACTAGTTACTATTGAGAAAACTCTTTTCCCAAGCCTTTTGAAGTATTAGTAATATCAAGAAATCTTGTAAACATATTACCAACAGTTTTAGGTTTTTGCATTTTAAATAACTCATATTTTTGAATCAATAAATTTATTTTTGTTTTTTTTACTTGATTTGTTTCCTCATGAGTTACTTCTAAATTATGTCATAACTCATGGGTAGTTTTAGAAATAGAGATTTTATTAAACTGATCAGTAGTTAAAGTACAAAATAATATATTCAAACCTTTAACATTCAGTTAATCTCTTTTCTACTCTTCTTCGGTCCATTAATCTATAGAAGTTGCTGGTCTTATGTATTTGTACATAACCTCCACATAGCAAAATCTACATATTTCAAGAACACATTCAATCTATGGTTTTAGTAAGAATAATTTCCCACATCAAATAGAGGTGGTCTTACTATAGGAAAATTAACTATTTGTGATAGCCATATTACTCTGTCCTTCAGCTGAGTATGATCTAGAAGCCATTTAATCTCAAGATTTTTAAGCCTTAAACAAGATTAATATGGTTCGGATACTAGTTGTTAGGATCAAATTATTTCACTAGAGGGGGGGGTGAATAGTGAATCAAACCAATATTTAGTGAAAATAGAAAATTGAAACAAGGACAGAATTTTATAGTGGTTCACCCAAACTAAGGCTACTCCACTCTCCAAGGTCATTCTTTGAGAGTTTTCACTATCTTCTTAAGTGTTTTACAGGTTTACACCTTAACTTTTACACTTTACTTTTTCAGACTCAGCAAAGAAAAATCCTTACAGTATTTGTTTTTAAGGCTCAATAAATAAACCTGTTCACTATAAACACATCCTATTTGCAATGCCTTACCGTTTGGTTATCCAATTTTCGCTGTTCTAGGTTGAAACACAATTCTAGAAAAAAATTGGTAATCCGATTTTGAAACTATCCTTAGTCTATGAACAACAAGAATTTTTATTTTATCAACAATGATACTTTACTTGATGCATATCAACTTATCAATCAAGTTTTGTGCAATTGTTATTGAACATCATTAGAGGGTCATTATAAACCATTATTAGATCTAAGATCATACTTAAATATGAATCTTATATTTTTAAAACTTTTTGAGGTTCAAAATCTATCCTCAAGATACTTCTAAGTGTGATAATACTTAAAGATTATTAAATCAATATATTTCTAATCTATTGTGTGTCTATCTAAAACATCACAACTATCAAAAAATAATACAAGATAGTAGAAATAAAGAAAAAAAATAGAACCTTCTAATACCAGTTGTTAGGATTGAATGGCTTCACTAGCTTGTCTCCTCAAGGACAATGGATGTTTCGTGTAACCTTCCATTTTCACATCGAATCCCATGCCCTAGTTGAAGGACTCCTCTTTGATGTAAAAACCTTCACTTAGAACATGAATCCAGCACCAAATGGAGGGAAACGTTGGTTGCACCAACTCAACTGTGCCCTCAAAATGGAGGAGGAAGAAGAACGATGGCTACCTTACAAAAAGAATCAAGAAAGAGATGTCTTCTTCTTTGCCCTAATGTCAGATTACATAGGTCTTGTCTTATTTGTGAAAAACAACCTGCATAATCCTATATTTGCATCATTGTCATCTACTAAAAGTTAGTAAATTCAAATAATATAACATATCTAGCATATGATTCCTTCTGGGACTAGACTAGAACAGAAGTTCCTACAATTGGAACTGGAAATTCCGCTGGATCCAAATGGCTGTGAGTAAAATCTATGAACTTAGTTCGTTGAATCAGGTTCTGTTAAAAAGATATCCACCCAAATTCAGCAACCAAGGTATCAGTAAAATGCTTATTACATGTTCTACATTAGAAAATTCAGTAAGGTTAATTCCAGTCAGTGATTCTATAGCTAAAAAAAAAAAAATACTCTAACAATATCAATCAGAAATCAGTGCAGACATAAAATCAAAAACATTATCTACAAATTTACCCTATTAATCACATAAAGTCCCATTAAACGTAATTTTACCAGGAAAAATAAAATATAACCCAGATTTATTAAAGAGACTTTAGCAATACTGTTGTGGGCATCAACAGGATGATCGACTCAAATGCTAAACTTCACTCTTTTTTCTTTCACTATTTACTTTATAATATTTTTGTCATTTACTATTATCAAAGTAGAATCTGATTTGACCGTTAATCATTATAATTTGGGGAAAAATCCTGGAAAATTTACTTATGCATTACTTTTCTTGATGCCTATATATCCAGACTGACTTAGGATGGAGGCTTTTTTGGCATTTAACACATCGCAGTTTTAGGTTGTAAATGATATCAACGTAGACACTACTATTTTTTAAAACATATATAGGGGTTTTGTTATATGGACAGCACAGCCTGCTGTGGAGTTTTTAAGTATCTTGTGTCTTTTACTGGAGTATATATAGAGAAATTGTAGCTATAGACTGTTTAATTATTCTTGTATTTTTCTTTGTGGAAAGAATATTTGGATTCAAATCTAAAAAAAGCTAGACATTACTATTATTAAAAGAACTTGATTAGAATATAGTGATTGTGGTATTAATATAATGCATTTATTATCATGAAGGGCTTTTTTGAAGATGATCCATATATATATATATGTCATCAAGTTCTGAATCCAAGTCATTTTCCTCGTCAAATACTTATGAAATAGAATAGGCTAGCTTGAACAAATCGTCAGTTGTCATTTGTTATGATTAGCAAGAGATACCATTAGAAAATTACTCTCTTTGGCATGCACATATAGACATTTTAATTTTGTTACCTGTGAAAAGCATTTCTTGGTTTTGCCTTTTTTTGATAATGAAAGCCATGTCCGTTTTCTACCCTTTGCAATGTGAACATTATCAGTCTTTCAAGTCATTGTGCATATTGGAATTGAACATGCATGAAGCATGTTAATTAGTTCATGATTTCGATGTAGGTGCTGAACTGTACTTATCTACGGGCCTTGTATATAAGTAGACTGAGTGTAAGTTTATTTTTAACCTTATCTATATTAAACTTAAAAGTAGATGGTTAGGGAATATCTATATATAGTTGGTTAGTTGACCTTTCGTTAGCAGATTTGTTGCATAGGTGGTGGATTTTTATATCCATTACCTTTTCACCATTAAGGTGATGGATGGAATTTGTCACCTAAAATCCTTTTTCTTGTAGCGATGCCTGCTAGTTACTTTTCTCAAATAAAATGACAATCTAATTTTCTATGCTTTGTCCATTCGTGAAATATTGGATTTCTTGAATGGTTGCAAAACTCACAATTAATAGGAACAGTAGTAAGGCATGTAACCGAAGGATTTCACAAACTATTAATGCCAATGCTTTATATTCTGCTTTAGCAAAAATAACATGAAATGGTAGATTTCTTCTTTGATTTCCATGAAATGAGATTGTAGCCAATGAAAACAAGATAACTAGAAATAGAATGTCATGTTATCAGACATCGAGCCCAATCAGCATGACAAAAAGCCTCCAACTGTAAAAAGCTATTAGATTTTAGAAATATTCCCTGACCAAAAGAATCTTTAGGGTACCTCAAAACTTGTAACAGTCCTTGCATGTGGCTTTCAGTAGGATTTTGCATGAATTGACTAAAAAACTGCATAGAGTATGCAATATCAAGATGTGTAATATAATAGTCAAATAAATCAACTACCTGACTAAACGTTTGTATCTGGCAGCATCAAACAAGGCAGGACTAGTATTCATATACACTTTATAATTTTCATGTAATAGGAATTTCTGTAGGATGATAGCCTAACGTACATACTAGAATCATGTAAAAGATCAAGAATGTATTTTTGTTGTGAAAGAACAATGCCTAAATTAGTTCTAGAAATTTCAATGCCAAGGAAGTATTTAAGTGTACCAAGGTCCTTGAGTTTGAATTTCTATCCAATGTCACACTTTAAATGCTGAATAGCCTCTTCATCATTTCCTACAACTAATATGTTATCAACATACACAAAGATGGCAATAAAGGTATTATTTGATTTACTGGTAAACAAGCTATAATTAGCCTTAGAATGAGTGAACCTCATGTCAAGTAAATCCTCCATTAACTTGAAATACCAATTTCTTGAAGATTGTTTAAGTCCATAAAGTGATTTCCTTAGGCATAAAACTTTGTTCTCCCCCTCCAACGAAAATCCAAGTTGCATTTTCATGTAAACTTCTTGCAATTCTCCATGCAAAAATGCATTATTAATGTCTAATTGATGTAATTTCCAACCTTTACTAGCAGCAATGGCAAGAAGGGTGCGTATGGTATCATTTTAGCAATTGGAGTGAAAGTTTCATTATAATCATAACCTTCTTTCTGTGTGTATCCAGCCTTTCACAACTAACCTTGCTTTATCTCTCTACAGTCCCATCTACATTGTATTTAATCTTATAAACCCATTTACAACCAATTGACCTCTCACGTTGTGGCAAAGAGGTGACTTCACAAGTTCTGTTGTCCGCCAATTAATGCTTGCATCTCCAGCTTCATTGCTTCACGTCACTGAGGGTTAACACTAGCTTCAAGGGAAAGTTCCTGGTTCAGTTTCTTCCAATAAATAGGAAAAGAATGCACAATGATTAGACGTGAGCCTATGTAATGAAATGTAATCTGATAAAGGATAATTTGTGTGTGATGAAACATTGGAACATATATAGTCTTTTAGATGGTTGGGAGCATGTATGGACGTAGTTGATCTCCTAGTTGTATTATTGTTTGAATTAGGAGCTCGTTCATATTCGCAAGCGGTTTGTGGTTCATTTGGTTGCATACAGTTCATTAAAATCCTTGCTCCTCAAGTCAGTTGGACTATTTTTGGGAAGTAGAGTGAAATCCTTAGTTCTTGTAAGGGTATCAAATACAAGAAAGGAAACTTGTTCTCTATTTTCATTCTTCTGACTAAAAGGATAAATATTTTCTTAGAACTTGGCATATTTACAATCGAAAATGTTCATTGTGTTCAAATCAAGTATCTTATATCCCTTTTGACCCAAAGGATAGCCCACAAAAACTCCCTTTGTTGCTCTATCATTAAACTTGTGTTGGATGTTATTGTTTACAACATAAATCAAACAGTCAAAAACTTTCAAAAAGGAATAATTAGGTTCCTTTTCGTACAATATTTCAAAAGGAGTTTTTCCTTGTAAAACATCAATAGGTAATCTATTTATCAAATATGTAGTAGCAAGGAAGCATTTACTCCAAAATTTTAATGGCAAAGATGCTTGTAATCTTAATGCCCTTGCCATTTCAAGTAAAGGTTTATTCTTGCTCTCCACAACTCCATTTTATTGTGGTGTATATGGACATGACCATTGATGCAAAATGCCCTTTCCATTTGACATGCTAGCTTGTCATGCTACTAGAAAGAAATTCTCTACCATTGTCACTTCTAATGGTCTTTGCTGTAATGTTAAATTGATATTCAACAAGAGAAATAAATCTTCTAAGCAACGTGAGCTTCTTATTTTGTTGTCATCAAAAAGACCCAAGTACTTCAAGAACAATCATCAACAATAATAGACAAGAAATATCTAAAATCAAAATGACTATCAACAGAAAATCTCCCCCAAAATCACAATATATGATATCAAAAGATCTACTAGCTTTATTTGAACTCTGTTGAAAAGGTAAATGTTGCAATTTTGATAATAGACAAATAGAACAATGTAACAAAATGTCTTTATTAGAAATAAATGGAGACAAATCTTGTGAAATTTTCTTATTTATTAAATGTCCTAATCACTTATACCATATGTTCTTTGAAACCACATTATAAGCTTGTTTTCCTTATTATAGACCCCTCATACTTGGGATCATGGTGCACTGGAAATTCCTTTAGTTTTCATCAGAATTTCCTATGACACTTACACTCAGGAGGTGCCGTTGGGTCTTCCACCATAATTTTCAGTAAGCCTAGCCAAAAAGTCCACATTCGCCACTAGAAGTTCCTCTATCTTTCACCAAAACTTCCTCTACCACTTGTGCTTAGGAGGCGACTACCTCCCATCACACTGGAATTTCCTTTGGCCTTTATAGGAAATTCCACTTTCCTGCCACTAGAAATTCCTCTGGCTTTCACCAGAACTTCCTTTGGCACTTGTGCTTGGGAAGTGACTATCTCCCCTCGCATTGGAATTTCCTTTGGCCTTTGCATGAAATTCCACTATCCTACCACCAGAAGTTCCTCTAGCTCTCGTCAGAACTTTCTCTCGCACTTTTTCTTGGGAGGCAACTGCCTCCCCTTGCACCAAAATTTTCTTTGGCCTTCACAAGAAATTCCACAATCTCTCCACCAGAAGTTCCTCTAGCTCTCGTCAGAACTTCCTTTGGCACTTTTACTTGGGAGGTGTCTGTCTCCCCTTGCATCAGAATTTCCTTTGGCCTTCATAGGAAATTCCACTATCTCACCATCGGAAGTTCCTTTGGTTCTCATCAGAACTTCCTCTAGTACTTGCTTGGGAGGCAACTACCTCCCCTTGCACCAGAATTCCCTTTGGCCTTCACAGGAAATTCCACTATCCCACCACTGAAAGGTCCTTTGGCTCTCGTTGAAATTTCCTCTGGTACTTTTGCTTGAGAGGTGACTACCTCTCCTCACATCGGAATTTCCTTTGGCCTTCCCAAGAAATTCCACTATCCCTCTACCAAAAGTTCCTCTAGCTCTTGCCAAAACTTCCTCTAGCACTTTTTCTTGGGAGGTGACTACCTCCCCTTTCACTAGAATTTCCTTTGGCTTTCACAGGAAATTCCATTGACCTGTCATCAGAAGTTCCACTAGCCCTCGTTGGAACTTCCTGTTATGATTGATTATGACCACTAGAGGTAGGGTGAAGAGTGGTTTTTCAAATTTTATAAATTTTCGTACGAATTTTTGATTAAAATTCAAAGTAAATGAAATACGAACAATGAAAACGATGCGGAAGTGGAACAAGTAATATGATATAAAATCGAATATGAATTTTGAAACAAAACCATGTGAATAGTTGATTCAATGAGAAAACGATAATGAGAATACGAAAATAAAAGCACATGTAGAGTTTTTAGGTGGTTCACCAATTGACTACATTTACCTTCAAAATTAAGAAACTTGAGCCTAATCTAATCACTATTAAAATGATTACAAACTGAGTGTTTAAAGTCGAACACCCAATCAATTACAATAAAGGTTTGTGTCTCCAACCAACTCAAGATCAAGAGTTTGTGATAGAACTCTCCAACTAACAAGAGTTTAAAGTTAAACTCTTTAACTGACAAGAGTTTAAGGTCAAACTCTTCAATCAACAAGTGTTTAAAGTTGAATTCTTCAACCCATCACTCTAAAAGGAGTACCTAGGTGTGTTTTAGGTCGAACACACGTCAAACCAACCAAGACAAATGAAATCAATCTCTTACAATCCAATTAAAATAGTTTCACCTTGAAGAAGTGAATAATTTGAACTTTAAGTTTTTACACTTTCAAGATCTTTCACCGAAGCACAAAAGTTTCTAGAATCGAGTTCGAGACGTGATCACTAAAGTCGTGAGAAGGAGAGTGAAAATTCATGAGTGAAAAGTGTGTGAATAGGTTCTATTGTGCTCCTATTTATAAATGCAAAATCAATCCAACAGTCAATCTAAATTCGTTATAACATTTTTTTTCAAATCGTTATAACAATTTTCATGTATCAAATTATAGATTTAAGATCTAATCTTAAATGACTAAATATTTTGAAAGCTTTCCAAAGTCATAAATAATCTCAATAAATCATTATATCTTAAGTATCCAAAATTATGGATTCTCCTAGATTATTTCTCAAATTAAATCTTTCAAAAACTTGCCTAAATCTAATTTTGAATTCAAAATTCGTTATAACAATTTTCCTAAATTCCTTGATTTATGAGATTTATTATTTGATGAAATTTTCATTTCAGATAACCATTTGAATATTTGAATCATGTTTTGTTTTTTTCTGAAGTCAATTCAAAATAACATTTTGCTGAAAGCAGTTATTTGAATTTGACTTAGAAGGAATTTCTAAAATGTATTACATTATAGAGAAATTTGGATAACCATCTGGACATCCAAATCATGTTTCAATTTTTTTCTGAACCTATTTCAGAATAATGTTTTATAGAAAAATGATTATCCAAAATTGGCTTTGGAGAAATTTCTAAGGTGTATTGTATTACAGAAAAATTCGGATAACCATTTGGATATCTAAATCATATTCTGAATTTTTCTTTTTGTGTATTAAGTGTATTTTTAAGTGTGATTACTGTGTATTTCTAGTAGATATTTTGCTTCCTTAATAGCTATGATTTTCTTTTCCCACTCATCAGGAAGACTCCTTAGAATTTTTTGAACTTGTTTTTGCATAGTGATGTCCCTTCCAAGGCCTTTAAGGTCGGTTATTATATCCTAAAATCTTGAATGCATATGAGAAATCGAATCAGTTTCAACCATCTTAAATAATCCATATTTTCGCACCAATTGACTTATTTTAGACTATTTGACTTGAGAGGTACTTTCATGGGTAGTCTCTAGCAACCTTTAAGTCTCATTTGTAGTAGTGTAAGTAGAAACCTTATTAAATTGATCTAATGATAAAGTATAAAACAGAATATTCATTCTCTTAGCGTCAAGTTGGATCAACTTCTTTTGATCCTCCATCCACTTATTGTATGGAGTGGTAGGGATCTCTAGACCATTGATTACAACATTCCACAAGTCCACATCACACAACTTATTGATATATTTTCATCATATATTTTCAATAATCGTAGTTATTGCCATTAAAAAATGGTGGTTTGTTGATGTTTTGACTATCGATCATTCTAGTGATCATATGTATTTATGTAATTGTTAAACCAACAATAAATGGCCTTGGCTTTAATACCAATTGTTAAGATTGATCATGACCACTAAAAGGAGGGTGAATAGTGATTTTTCAAACTTTATACATTTTTGTGCGAATTTTTGACTAAAATTCAAAGTAAATGAAATACGAACAATGAAAATGATGCGGAAGTCAAACAAGTAATACGATATAAAATCAAATACAAATTTCGAAACAAAACAATGTGTGAATAGTTGATTCGATGAGGAAATGATAATGAGAAAGTGAAAACAAAAGTACACGTAGAGTTTTCAGGTGGTTCACCAACTGGCTATGTTCACCCCAAAGCTTAAGAAGCTTGGGTCTAATATAATTACTATTAAAATGATTACAAACTGAGTATTTAGGGTCAAATACTCAACCAACTACAACAAGGATTTGTGATCGCACTCTCCAACTAACTTAAGATCAAGAGTTTGTAGTAGAACTCTACAACAAATGAAAGTTTAAGGTCAAACTCTTCAACCAACAAGATTTTAAGGTCAAACTCTTCAACCAACAAGAGTTTAAGGTCAAACTCTTCAACTGACAAAAGTTTAAGGTCAAACTTTTCAACCTTCCACTCCAAAAAGAGTACCTACGTGTGTTTTAGGTTGAACACATATCAAATCAATTAAGAGAAATGAAACCAATTGCTAACAATCCAATTAAAATAGTTTCACCATGAAGACATGAAGAATTTGAACTTTAAGTTTTTGCGTGTTGACCCCCATGCGTAAATAGGTTGATCGGGCGGCCAGTCGGCCCACCACCGGCATGCCGGTACCAACCTCGGTAGCCGGCTCCCTGTTGGCCCATGCATAGACAGGTTGATTGGGCAGCCAGCTGGCCCGTCACCGGCATGCCGGTACCAACCTCGGCAGCCGGCTCCCCGTTGGCCCATGCATAGATAGGTCGATCGGGCGGCCAGCCGGCCCACCGCCAGCATGCCGGTACCAACCCCGGCAGTCGGCTCCCTCTTGGCCCATGCATAGACAGGTTGATCGAGTGGCCAACCGGCCTGTTGCCAGCATGCTGGTACCAACCTCGACAGTTGGCTCCCTGTTGGCCCATGCATAGACAGGTCGATTGGGTGACCAGCCGCCCCGCCGCCGGCATGTCGGTACCAACCCCAGCAGCCGGCTCCCTATTGGCCTATGCATAGAAAGGTCGATTGGGCGGCCAGCCGGCCGATCGCTGGCATGCCGGTACCAACCCCAGCAGTCGGCTACCTATTGGCCCATGCATAGACAGGTTGATCGGGCGGCCAGCCGGCCCACCGTCGGCATGTCGGTACCAACCTCGGCAGTCGGCTCCCCGTTGGCCCATGCATAGACAGGTCGATTAGGCGGCCAATCGGCCCGCTGCCGGCATGCCGGTACCAACCCCGACAGTCAGCTCCCTGTTGGCCCATTCATAGACAGGTCGATCGGGTGGCCAGCCGGCCCACCGTCGGCATGCTGGTACCAACCCCGACAGCTGGCTCCCTGTTGGCCCATGCATAGACAGGTCGATCGGGCAGCCAGCTGGCCCACCGCCGGCATGCCAATATCAACCTCAGCAGCCAGCTCCCTGTTGGCCAATGCATAGAGATGTTGATCGGGTGGCCAGCTGGCTTGCCGCCGGCATGCCGATATCCAAGCCCGGCAGTCGGCTCCCCAGATCCCCCCAGCTAAGTAGACATGCTCCCCTTATGGGGTGGCCGGGTAGAACTAGCCGGTCGACTACCGGCACACTGGTAAAACACCCCGGTGGCCGACCTCTAACTCTCCCACCAACGTGCAGGTCCATTTGTACGCCCAGTCCGACCCTCGGGATAAACATGTGGCAGCCGAACTCCTAGCCAGTGCAAAGCTCCGGCTATCCGCTACAACCAATTCTCCTGAATCACCAGCTAAAAACTCCTTGCAGATCTCGATCCCGACCAACAGGCATTCGCCTATCACGTGGCGGTTGTCTGTTAGCTACCTAAAAAGGCAAGCCAAATCAATTAGAAAGATATGACGAGATTTAATCACTTAAATCTCGCAATCAATCAATCACGCCGACTGCGGCTGAGACATACGCTGGGTTCCATCTTTGGATCCCCCCAAAAAAGGAAGGTAATCCCTTATAAAAAGAGGGCCTTCCACCCCATTCAGGCACACTAGCACCCTTTCGAAGAGACGCTCATTCGGACGCTGAAGGTTCTGAAAGAGAAGAGCTGCTCGGAGCCTCGATGCCCTCTCGCCACATTGGAGTGAGGACTTCTGATCACTACCGATGACTCCCTGTAGGTAAGCCCCTCCTTCCTCGTCGTTTTACGTATGATTTAGCAACATTTTTTCTCAAGCCCCGACCATGCTGGACCTTCCCCACGCAAGGGAAAGTTCGGAGCACATGCTCGAATGTCATTCCTTCGGATACACATTCGAAGGTACCGGCAGCCTCCCTCCCAACTGAGTGAATCCACTCGGCACAGTCGAGTTCGGTTCGGTCGTGACCCCCTCGTCGGGTCCTTTTACATGGAAACTCATAGTTTCCCCACATGTTCTACGTGTTTTATCCGTTTTCTGCATATCTCTCTGGGAGGTGCAAGACTACCCTCCCGATGCCCCAGAAGGGTTTTCGGGATGACGCCGTCGACATGCATCCTTGCCGACGTCAGCCGTTCGGGTGTACGAGCATGTACGACCCGACGGTTCCCAATCTCCAGGAGGAGTAAGACTACCCTCCTGATGCCCCGAAAAGGCTTCCGGGATGACACCGCCGGCATGTATCTTTGCTGGTGTTGGCCGTTCGGGCGTACGAACGTGTACGACCCAACGGTTCCTGATCCCCGGGAGGAGTAAGACTACCCTCCCGATGCCCCGGAAAGGCTTTTGGGATGACGCCGCTGGCATGTATCTTTGCCAACGTCGGCCGTTCAGGCGTACGAACGTGTATGACCCAATGGTTCCCGATCCCCGGGAGGGGTAAGACTACCCTCCTGATGCCCCGGAAAGACTTCCGAGATGACGCCGCCGGCATGCATCCTTGCCGGTGTTGGCTGTTCGGGCGTACGAGCATGTACGACCCGACGGTTCCCAATCTCTAGGAGGAGTAAGACTACCCTCCTGATGCCCCAGAAAGGCTTCCGGGATGACACCGTCGGCATGTATCTTTGCCGGCGTCGATTGTTCGGGTGTACGAATGTGTACGACCCAACGGTTCTCGATCCCTGGGAGGGGTAAGGCTACCCTACCGATGCCCCAGAAAGACTTCCAAGATGACGTCGCCAGCATGCATCCTTCCCGGCATTGGCCGTTCGGGCGTACGAGCATGTACGACCCGACGGTTCCCAATCTCCGGGAGGAGTAAGACTACCCTCCTGATGCCCCGGAAAGGCTTTCGGGATGACGCCGTCGGCATGCATCCTTGCCGGCATCGGCCGTTTGGGCGTACGAATGTGCACGACCCGACGGTTCTCGATCCCCGGGAGGGGTAAGACTACCCTCCCGATGCCCTGGAAAGACTTCCATGATGATGCCGCTGGCATGCATCTTTGCCGACATCGGCCATTCGGGCGTATGAGTATGTGCACCCGTGTGGTTCCCGGTCACTGGAGAATTTTCCGATCCCATGGAAAGACTTCCAAGATGAGGCCACGTTTGGCCAGGTTGACTGTAATGGTTTTCCGTTTTAGAGCCAGAGAGAGGTCGGGATTGCCCGGGCTGTCTGGGGTGCCTAACACCTTCTCCAACAGTACCCTAAGCTCTGTATCCAGTTCTCTCTTGTTTTGTATAGCGTTACATGATTTCACGTTATTCTCGCGATTTTACTGTTTCGATGGTGGAAGGACACTTTCCCATCCGGTTTTCCTTATTTTCTACCCAAAAATAAGGTGGCGACTTCGTTCAACGAGCCATTGACCTCAAGTGGTGATGCACTCACACAATCACGTTTCAATTCTCTGTACCTCGGTCCATTCGCTGGACGGGGCCAGCGGAAACCCATGAACTTTCGGGTGATAGCCGGATGAAAGAGAGGGTACATGTAGCCTTCCCAACAAGCTCCGGATCTGTTGTTCCACCTGTGGGTGAGGCATATCTAAGATTGCCTTTGCTTTGTCGGGATCTACCTCAATTCCCTGTTTGCTGATGACGAAGCCGAGGAGTTTTCCGGTGGTGGCCCTAAATGTTGATTTTGACGGGTTTAACCTGAGCTTGTACTTCTTTAAGCGCTCAAACAATCTTCTTAAGTGTTTGAGATGCTGCTGATGAGTGCGCGCCTTCACTCACACAACCCACGGGCTTCCGGGTGATAGCCGGATTAAAGAGTGGGTACATTGCACTTTCAAGATCTCTTTCCACCAAAGTATGAAAATTCCTTGAACCGAGTTCGAGACGTGATCACCAAAGTTGTGAGAAGGAGAGAGAAAATTTGTAAGTGAAAAGTGTGTGAATGGGTTCTATTGTGCTCCTATTTATAGATGCAAAATCAATCTAACAGTTAGTCTAAATTCGTTATAATATATTTTTTCAAATTACTATAATGATTTCTTATATCAAATCATGGATTTAAGATCTAATCTTAAACAGTTAAATATTTTGAAAACTTTCCAAAGTCATAAATAATCTCAATAAATCATTATATCTTAAGTTTCCAAAATTACGGATTCTCTTAGATTATTTTTCAAATTAATTGTTTTTAAAAAACTTGCCCAAGTGTAATTTTGAATTCAAAATTTGTTAAATTGATTTTCTAAATTCCTTGATTTACGGTATTTATTGTCTAATGAAATCTTCATTTCAGATAACTATTTGAATATTTGAATCATGTTTCATTTTTTTTCTAAAGTCAATTCGGAATAACGATTTGTTGAAAATGGTTATCTGAATTTGACTTGGGAGGAATTTTTAAAATGTATTGCATTACAGAAAAATTTGGATAACCATTCAGATATCCAAATCATGTTTCAATTTTTTTCTAAACCTAATTCGGAATAAAATTTTAAAGAAAAATGATTATCGAAAATTGGCTTGGGAGAAATTTCTAAGGTGTATTGCATTACAGAAAAATTCAGATAACCATTTGGATATTCGAATCATATTCCAAATTTTTCTGTTTGTGTATTAGATGTATTTTTAAGTGTGATTACTATGTGGAAACTATGCGACAGGTCGTAGACCTATGGTTGTAACTTTACGGAGAGTTATATACTTATGGTCTTATCTTTATGGTGAGCCGTGGAGTTATGAACTTTAAGATTTTTTCTGACGGAACTTTTGTTGTATTTAGCTTGGCTCTAGTGGAACTTCCGTTTTTATGTAACTTGACTTTGGTGGAATTTCCATTTTATTTTGCTTAGTTCTAGCGAAACTTCTATTTTTATTTAACTTAACTCTAGTGGAACTTCTGTTTTATTTAGCTTGGCTCTGACAGAACTTCCATTTGTGGACAACTTTCTGTCTTCATACACTTCATTCTTTCTTTTTAACTTTGTATCTTGACTTGATTTCTTTATATCTTTATTGCTCCATGTCAAGTTGTTTGACATCATCAAAACTTAAAGAGTGTGAGTTCTCAACACTTCCTCTGACATTTTGCTTGGGAGGCAACTGCCCCTCGCACCAGAATTTCTTCTAGCCTTCATCGAAAATTCCTCTTGTACTTCACTTGAGAGGCAATGGCCCTCTCATTGAAATTTCCTTTAAGCCTTCATAGGAAATTCCTCTAGTGCTTCCTACTGATGCCTATTGTTTGCAAATTTTAGGTGAAACTTACCAGAATCCATAATCCTCTCATCCTCAACTTGAACCGCAAGACTTGTCACCTTGAGGCAAATTCTAGGTAGCCATCCAAAATCCGTATCTCACCCTAATCTGCTCCCTATGTGGAGTAGCTTATCTAATCTAGTGCATAGCCTCTTATTGGCTATGTTAAAACCAAGGTGAGTAAGTGGCACAGGTTAAGGTTTTCAAATCTAGTATTGCGAGACAACTTACCAGGGGCCTATATATGGCCCCTCACATGAGAAGACAAGGAGGTCACAACACATAGAAGGTCACTAGAAGCTTCCAGGAAGATCAGCAGCTAGAGCTCCTAATCCTTCAGGCGTTCTCCTAGTACATAGGTAAGCTCTGGCTCCTTTTGCTCTCTTTAGATCTTCCGCTAAAGGAGATGCTGATCTTCTCCAGCTGTCCTCCCTACTTCTAGCAGAATTGATGGTTAGCAATGCGGCTAACCATGGTCCTGCTGGTTTCATCCAAGCCAAGATGAATCCCTCTCAATTACGAGGAGAGGGATGGAGGTTTTACACTTTTTTTTACTTTTTGTTTGCTTGAGGGGAGGTCTACCTTCCAGATTTTACTTTTCCTACCATCCAACGTTGTCCCTTTGGGGACATGGATGATTGTGAGGACAAGTGAACTAATATGTTCCTCCTTATGTTCCCCTCCTGGATGGATCCTTCAAGGAGGGGTTTGCTTTATTTGCATTAATTTGGAGTTTTGTGTTTTCTTTGCTTTATGCTTTTTCTCGAGGTTCAGCTTGTTCAACCTGGCATTTCGCGTAAGCGATCCTCTCTGGATGAGTTGTGCTACTCTTGTTGGGAAAAACCCTTGCAACCCCATCATTGGTTGCCCGGTGTGCTTCAACCCGTATGCGTTCTAACAACGTGCGTCTCCTTAGATTGCTCACTAGCGAGAACACTTGCTTTCTCTCATAGTATTCGTCGTGGGTGGAAGAATTGAAGGTGGAAGAGAAGGAGGAAGAAGAATGTAGGTGACACGAGGATTTACGTGGTTCAGAAAACTACCTACTCCATGAGGTGCTGATGTTACCTTGCTCTTTGCGTCGCCAACAGGCTTCCTTTCAATACACGCTCACTGCACAGTCACTCTTCTTGCGCTGCCAACAAGTTTTCTTGCAAGAACTCTCTTGTGCTGTGACACTTACAATATGACACGTTACAACCTTATTTATAAGGCACAAGTAAAAACCCTAAACTCAGTGTTACAAAGGACCCCTCAATCTCATCGATAGCTTGTAGTCGCAAGGACACATCTAGCTGTTGGGACCTACTTCCACCTGTTGTATTATGTTTTGAATGATACTAATAATGTAATTAGTATAAGGGGCATTTTGGTCCTTTGGAAAACCCAAGCACTATATAAGCTTGGCTAGGGTTTTCCAAAGGGTATGAGTTGTGAGTTGTAACCCTAGCCTCCAAAAGAAGAAAACCCTCTCCCTCTCCATCCGTGGACTAGCCCTTAGTTAGGGTGAACCACGTAAAATCCGGTGTGCACTTTGTTTGTGTGTTTTGTTTGGCGATCCTCCCCTCTTCCCTTTCTCATCGCTCACTCTTCCGTTTGATTCCGCTATGCTTCTTTGGTTACCACGCATAACAAGTGGTATCAGAGCATATTGGAGGAAGTGGCCTTGAGTTAGGGTTAGTTTTCGAATTCACGGATTTGCCAAAAATCCACTGATTTTCTGAGCTCAGTCAAGGCCGCACGCAGCCGATCACGCAGGAGGCAGCCCGCGCGCCCGTCGGCAACCCAGGATCCACCCGTGCGCGTCCAGATCAGCCTGCGCGCACTCGTCCTCGCTCAGAACAGCACGCGCACAGTCGTCCGGCACCCAGATTAGACTGCGCGCAGCCACCCGCGCGCAGATCCGCCCGCGCGCAAGCATCCGCGCGCAGATCCACCCGCACGCAGTCGTCGGCGCTAAGATCCGACCTACGCGCAGCTGTCAGCGCGCCCTGATCAGCCCGCGCGCAG
>JAMKPZ010015795.1:0-19846 GCA_024699675.1 Amphibolis antarctica | reverse complement strand
ACATGCTTATGGTGTGTTTGTATATATAGAATTAGTCAGGAATGAATTGACGAAAATTTATTTATTGAGTAAAATTGAATTAAGTGAAAATGAATTTAGTGTAGAGGTATTTATGTACCTCTTTAAATTGAACGAAATTAGAAATTCTGGATGGAAGTGGGTGAAGAAGTTTGAGTTGGCTAAATTTCAAATAATTTATATTTCATGAATTTAAATTTCATTTCTATCATAAAATAAAAAATGAATAATATCATTAAAAATAAATTAAATTCAATTTTATCAATATAAATAAGTGATTTATAAAATTCTCATAAATTCTATATACACAATAACTCTTTTACCTTTAAAAACAATAAAAAATAATTTTTACAACTTTTCACATGCATTTCAAGCGTCGCTCGATACGACAACCCACGTACTCAAAACAAAAGATGATGTTTGTATATTTTTTAATATTTAAATAAGTGATGATAAAATTAAAATTATATTTTTAAATATTAATATAATTAAATATCAACGTTAATACGAAAAAATTATCTTAAAAATCTGTACATGTTATCGTAACAGTAATCATCATTACATATGTAGAATAATGTACGATAAAGTTTATGTTTTTTTTTTAAATTATTGTAAATATTTTAATATAATTTTTAATATAAAATATTAAAATTATTTTATAAATATTATTATAAAATTTTATAAAATATAATAAAAAATAAAGATGTACTGCGAAAAAGCTTAACCAAACTATTTTAACTCAGTCAAAATAATGCGGTTCCCTCTCTCTGACGGCCGCGGATTTTTCTTACCGGTGGCAACGTGGGCCCCACTCCTCCCTTTCGCTTTCCCCTTCTCTCGTCTCCGTGTCTGTCTGTGATCAGTGATCTGCGTTTTTATTGGGTTCTACTGCAGATCTCGCTGTCTCAAGCTCTCCACCCTTCCCGTATCTCATAAAGGTCTCACTTTCAGGTGCGCGCATTGTTCATACTTTTATATTCGATGGTGTTGTGGTAGATGCTGCGAGTGCTGCCGCTGCCGCTGGAGGTTCCTCAGTGCCTACCAACCTCCACAACCTTGTGCGTGGTATGGTTCAGATCTTGGCGGCGGAGGGTGGCAAACAACCCGGGGCTCAGTGTGGGTGGACCACGCGTGCCATCCGTCCTGCTTTCACTTTCTGGGGTAGTGTGTGAGTCTTGCATTACCTGAGAAAGGTGGGATTTTTTGTTGGTTTTGCTGGATCAGTGAGCGGGCGAGTTGAGTGTGTGTATTTGTTTAGTTTTGTTTTTCTGCCGTGAGTGGTACCGTTGGTGTTGATTGTTTGTTTTTGTACGCAAATGTTGTCTTTTTTCACTTGTGGAGGAACTGGAAGGCGCTGTTACTCATGTTTTCTGCTGCGAGTGGGGGATTTTGTTTTAGTGGGGATTTTTTTTGTTCCTCCTTTTAATTTTTAGTTTTTGGGAGTTAGTTTTCTTCGGAGGATTAGTTGATGATGTTGTGGTTGTGTTCGAAATATAGCTCAAGCATCACATGGGTTGGCGTTAATCAGCATCTGTTTGCCTTTTGTAGTTTCATTTCTTGAAAAATACAAAGAGATATATTGGAATTGTCCATGTTTATGTGTTTTGGTTTTTAAAAAGACAAACTTGAATCTTTGTAGCTTAAGCAAAATTGCTCTTCCTCACATGATTTCCCAAAATGTGTTGGATGACTGTAAATTTTGTTCACCCGTCTGCAGAAATGTAATTTTCAGCCAATGTCTTATTTAGTTTCTGCAGTGTGTTGATTCTAAAGGTTTGCTGCTGAGGATGGGAAAGTCCCCTGGCAAGTGGATTAAAACGGTGCTCTTTGCCAAGAAATTATCCAGATCTCATTCTTCAAAGGGCAGGAATGCTTCAGTGAGTATCATGATACTTGTTTCTAAAAAATCACTTTCTTGTCTATGCTATTTGAAGTTATATTGGAAATCTTGTGTGGTTACTCTTCCACGGTCAAACACAATCATCCAGTTTTACCTGATGCATATTTGTATACTTCCCTCTTATTTATTTGTATTTTTTCCTTGAGAAACAATTGACATGCTCACTTACACGTGGAATGCACAGGCTAATTATGTCATTTTATGATCAATATGCACATGCACTATCATGCACTCTTACAAGGAAGCAAATATTATTTCTTAGCCACGAAACTTACGTTGCATGTGGCATGGCTGAGCATGAATGCAGCATCTCTACATGTTTGAAAATTATAGACAACACTCATTCCATTTCAGTTTCCTGATCAATAAATTCGTTCTACTTGTGATGTTGCGATGCTCTGCTCAGTTCACTGAGAATTTGTCCCCAATGCACTTCCTAGCATCCATGTTTAAACATTTATGATAAGACATGCAATTTCTGATTTTAATTGTTCATTTGTATTTAAAGAAAGTCGTGGGCAAAAAGGAGGCTGCAGAATGTAAAGGACTACCAGCTTCTCCAGTTATCTCCCAACCATCACCTATAAATGCTGCAAGGAATGATTCAACGGCCCAAGGAAGAGCACCATCTCCATTGGCAACTGATGCAGCAATTCTCCCATCAATCAACCAAGATGCCACAGTTATTGCAACTACTGAATTAATCACCCCTGGGAAAATCAGAGAGGAGAAGGCTGCTGTTAAAGCTCAGGCAGCCTTTAGAGGTTATCTGGTAAAGTCAGTAAATTCATTTGAACTACATTATGGTGTTTATTCCCTTCTTGTTGTTGCCAATTCCTTTGTAGGAATCTTCATGATTTGGATTTTGTGACATCTTCATGACTCCCAACTTGGGCCTTGCCAGCATAGGCAATCATGCAATACATAGACCATGACTGCATTGATTCACATTTTCATTTTGTGTTTTTTCTGAAAACTCTCTAGTTATCACCTAAATATTACACTTGTTTTAGGCTAAAAACTGTGCTTTTACTTTTGTAGGCACGAAGGGCTTTTCGAGCACTACTAGGCATTATAAGGTTACAGGCACTCATTCGTGGGCATTTGGTGAGAAGACAGGCTGTTGCAACTTTGCATTGTCTGCAGGGAATTGTCAAGGTGCAAGCACTGATTCGTGGACGACATGTCAGACTCTCAGGCATTGGATCTGCAGTCTACACAAAATTATTGCAAGCCAAATTTTTGGTTAGTTAGGGGAATCACTTGCATTCATGGAAAGTTTTGTAGCATGTTTTTATTTTTATTGTTTCTTATTTCCAATGTTTATATTCGATGCAAAGTGTTTATTTTTTTATTATCTCACATTTAAGTTCATGCATGTTCTTAAAAGCCTATAAAAATACATATATTGATTCATAATATTCATCTTATGATAAAAAGGACAAACGTAGTGCATGACACTCCTCTAATGTAGGGTCTGGTAAGAGTCTAATTGTATGAAATCTTCTATAAACAGAGATTACTTCATTGAATTTGGAATCCATAATGTTCAAGTTTCAGTAGGATAACCTTACCATTGCACCAAGCCTCAACCTATTCCACTCATCCTCTGATATTCACAAAAATATAGTGGGGCCAATGAAAATGGTGGTTTTCCTACTTTTCATTTGAGAAATACTCTGATACCAGGCTATTCTGCTTTATCTGATATATGCTATTTTTATCTGTTCTATTTTGTACAACGTGTACCTTTTACTGTGATTATTGATTCTTTTTCCTGACTTCATACTTTTTATTGCTTGGGTTAATATACATTCTTATATTGGGAAGTGTGTGCTGTTAATGACATTTATCTCATGCCTTTCAGGACACAAGGCAGGTCAGCCGTCATGGTGCTAATAAATCAACTCAGAAGGGTTGTTTAGTAGTTTCATCTAATCCATTTATTTGTAAGGTAGAGTGAGCTGCACAAGGGACATGTTGGTTTAAAGTTGTGTTGTTTTTTCTTTATTGTTATTATTGTCTAGAAACCTTCCACTTGTTTCAGAATTAGTATAATATACGATCCTTTTATGATCATAAACATACAATCATGCCATATAAAGAAGAAAACATTTTAGTCTTGCTTTTTTGGCTCCATGTCCTTGTGCATGTTGCAAGGTTAATGTGCATCAGCAGTCGGTTACCTCATGAATGATAAACATCATAAATATACATTCACCAACATCCCAACACAAATTCCAATTTGTTATGTTTGTTATCATGGATGCCGATAATATACGCACCCTTTACTGAAAGTGCCCTCCTATTTGAAAGAATTCTGTTGTTCTTGGCCCACAATTAACATAATTTTGACAACTATTGTCCTGCATCATAAAGAAATATTTTATCCAATTACTTTGTAAGCTTGCTACTTTAGTTTGTGCATTTTACATGCATCATATGCTTATTATAAGGCATATAAGGTCTTTTAATAGACAAAGAAATATAATATTATTGGAACAACTTATTATATTTTATCCAATTCCAGACAAAGAAATATTTTATTTGAATTTCCTGTCTTAATTAGTGGCTTGCCTAAATCGATTTAGCTTTCTTATGCTGGTTTTTTTCTTCTATCATAGCTTCTTACTGCAAAAACTATAGCATTGCCTCTACAAATGTGCTATGTTCAAGACGAACCTAATTCTGTCTGGAATTGGTTGGAGAGGTGGACCCATACTTGTTTCTGGAAACCGCTTCCACAGCCAAAGAAAATTGCCAACCTGAGATCACAAACAAGAATTGATGGGTATGCTATGGAAACTGGATCAGGTAGATCAAAGCGTACAGCTCGAAGAAATTTTCCTTTTAATACTAATACTGAAACAATGAATAATATGGTAAAGCATAACTTCAAAAAGGTTACTTGCTCATCAGCAGAGACTTTCCAGGAGCACCCACAAAATGAGCTTGAAAAGGTCAAGCATAATTTGAGAAAGGTATCAAATTCTGTTGCACAAATGCCTGATCAAGCTGAAACAGAGGTTGAGAAGTCAATGCATGGTAAAAGAAGGGTCTCAAACTTGGCAACAGATGTTTCTAAAATTGAGGTTGTGAATTCTGTAGAGAAAATGAAAAAGAATGGTGTTTTGTTGGCTTCAGATGCTATCCTGAGATACAAAGTCGTTTAGAATCTACATCATTAACACAACCTCAGGCTGAAGCAGCTTTAGTACCGTCAACAGGAACACAACTACTTTCTGAATCTACTCCAACAATTTCTTCAGAGTAAACAGAACATGGATGCTGGTGCCACTGAACAACTTGAAGCAGACATTCCAGTCAACCTACCAATTGGTGATCAATTTTCATCTGAGCAAAAACCAGTACATGGATCTGTTAAGAATAAGAAACAAGCTTCATTGAATGTGGAGAAACCATCAAATGAAGAACAAACCTTTAAAGACAGTCAAAAAATAAGCAAGAGAAGGGCTTCTTTGTCTGCCAAGACTGAATTTAAAGAAGATGGTATACAGGACACACAAAAGCAAAACTTTGCGGACTTAGCTCCCCAAGGATCAGCACTGATGGAATTGAAAAGAGTGGTACCACTCGTAGGCATTCTTTGCCATCTTCAACTAATGGGAGACTGAGCACATTATCATCACAAACACAAAGACAAGTGCAGACAAAATTGACAAATGATAGAGGGGGAATTGGAAATGACAGATCCCATAAGTAATTTGTTTCTTCTTTGTCAACTAATGATTCTCACATGTATTGGTAGTCTCCTGTGTCTTTTTTCAAACTTGACAAGTGATGACTCATGGCAATTGAACTAGGTCCGGATCAAGGTTTGGAGTTGAAGGGCCTTGGGATCGATATGAAGGATTCTTGATTAACCTTTGGTACAAGGGATGTTAAAGATTATCTTATGCTTAAGTCTGTTGAGGAGGACAAGGGTGGAAATTGGGTTTTGACATATTGAAATATAGATATTAAATTCAAAATCAACTAGCTTCAAGTAGAGAGAGATATCTTCTTATATATCTGCAAGTTATGTTATTTTTAAGTTGCAGCACTATTTTAATATTCTCGATCATGTGGCCTTTTGTTTAGATCTTACATGGGTCATTATTTTTGTATTAGGTGAATGTGTAGGAAATTGAGTTTAATAGACTATTTTTGGCTTTAGTAGAATGTTTAAGTGTAGAAATATTTTACTCAGTCAATTAGTTGCAATTGAAGTGATATTCTTATATTTGTATATATCTGCAAGGTTTGCAAGTCCTGTCCTCATTTTTCTCCCAATTGCAGCACAATTCTAACAAATATCTTTTGAAATACATCTGTTGGTCGTTCATGTGATGATGTATTTCTTTTCTGTAGGACTTCTATCTCCCTATTAATATAGCTTGTTCAATTTTTAACATATATTTGATTTTACATCAGATAAGCCAATGCAAGTGGAGTGGAGGCGGTGATTCGAAGGGAGAAGTGGGTAAAGATAATGTTGTTGCTGGTGGCATGTGGAGGTCTCATATTTCATCTTTATTCACCGTGGTTCAACTATTAGGTTCTTATTAATTATGAGATATGATTTGCTTGCTTATTATATTTTGCTTTGGTGTTGTGTACAGTTAACAAGGCTTTCAACTTTGAATTGTTTTTCTTCAGGCCTGAGGGATCTCATCTATCGTCTTCATAGTTGTGAAGTACTTGAAACTTCAATGCACACTTGTCACCTTCAATGTCTACTTTTTCCCATCCTTTTATTGTTCATTTCATCTTTTAACTGCAAAAATATTTGATTCCTTCATGCCAATCTATTCTTGTGGATTTAACATGGTTGTATGTTTTTCATTTCTTGAAGAATCGTTGAGAATCATCAATCTATTTGTTGGCGTTGTTGACAAACAAGATGGGAAATACAGTGGTGGCATGAAATGAGGGCTAAGCGTTGCAATTTCATTGATTGGAGATCCCAAGCTTTCTTGCTACAAAAATACATTTCCCCCCCTTTTTTTATGTTCATCAAGATTCGAACTTTAGTGGAAGTTTGAAGTATTGGTGTTTTTAATCAACTAATTGAGTGAAAAAATTGAATGTTGGTTTTCACTATCTTTTTATTGTAGCTTTCTAAAAATAGCATATTGAGATTAAATTCAGTCACTTACAATAAAAATGATATTTTTAATATAAAAGGTATTGTAATGTATGAATCAAAAACCCTAGTTTATTAGTGCTTCTGAGGGTACATTTAGGAGCTACAGTTAGTTTTGGTTGTTGGATGGAGTTGAAAGTAGAAGTTGTAAAACAAATAGAGTGGGAGTTAGAGTTGCATAGTGATTAGTGTAGTGAAAATTTGTATGTTATTTGTGTGATGATAATGATATGTAGAAATTTGTATAAAGGTGGAGTTAAAGTTTGAGTAATAGTTTTTAAATGAAACTTAAATACAAAATTACATAGTGTGTGTAGATATGTCAAATGAGTGAGGCTTAGTTGGGTTGGTTTTGCTTGACAAGGCTTGATTGTGTTGGTCAATGGTGTGGTTGGGATTTTTGGTTGTGTTGACATAGCTTATTGGTGGTATGTGGCTCAAAACAACATAATCATCGACACGACTGCACAATATGGATGGGGGCAATTGGTGATTGGTGAGTGCAAGGGTAAAGGCAAATTGCTTGGGTGAGGGTGAACCATGAGGGTAAGCTATAGAGATGAATAGTGGGTGGGACAGTAGTCGAAGTAGGAGAAGAAGGAGAAGATTTCATGTCGAAAGAGAAGAAGGGTCGAAAGGGAATGAGCTACAAGTAGTTTGAGGGTTGAGTGTGTGGCAAGTAGCATTTCAACACTATTGGCAGCAACAAGCGATAAAAACATTTTTTTTTTAAAACATCGAACTCTCTCGACTCAACTCGGACTAGCCTAACATGGTCAAATCATTTTGATGAATAACAAGATCCATTCAGACTTGTGCCCATAAATTGTGCTTGGGCTATAAGTTGTAGTGATTGGCACAACGCAAATCGAAATTGTTTGTGTCAAGCTAGTGTGAAAATTAGGTCATGTTGGTTCGACATGACTCATCGACACCTTTAGCTTGGTGAATTCCACAAACTTTGTGAGGAAAACTTCCCTGGATAAGTACACATTAAATATAAATCAGGTATGATTGATGATGATGTTTCATGGAAAAAGATATGTTTGACCTTGAGTTGCATATGAAATACGATTTAGATGCCATTGTTGACAAATGAATTGGGTGGAGTTGTCATTTATGTTGTTGAAGTCATGTTCAAATTCTAACGGTTTTTGCTATGTATATTCATCAAATACTTAGTTATTTACGAGTTCAATGTTATTGTAATTACTCATCATTAAAGATACTGCCACTATAGAAAAATAGGGAATATGTGACGAATAGAAGTTTCCAGCTATCATCTTAGTAGTGAAATTAAGGTGACGGATATAAACATCCACCACTTATACATACCTTCTAACTTCTCATGATTTAGATATGTTTAAACCTGTAAATATTAAAGATTGCATTTCAAACAAAAGAGAAAGGTATTTATTTGTTTTTGATGTAATTTTTATTATCAATAGATTTTAATTAAATATATTTAAATTATAAGATAAATACCTGTAATATTTTTGTCCATCAACATTTTCATCTGCATTTTATTCTTAAGAGGAGTTTTCATTATTTTACGTGATTTCCTATTAATTCTTAATACATCGAGTGTGAACGATTCAAATTAATCCCAAGTAAATGAAGTTCCTCTGTGACTTTAATTCTTTTTCCATTTTCTTTAAATAATACTTATGACCTTTGAAAACCAATTCATAGTCAAAAAAATCAGGAAACTTCGTCGAAATCGTAGAGAACATCCCATTTGTCAAACTTCCAAACGTTGATGGAAGCAATAAGATATTGTTAAACAACCTGTCATGTTTGTTTGATTAGTTTTAATTTTAATTTTACGTAAACTTTATATGTCTTCGTTATTATATAAATTTTCATATACAAATTCTTATATCATACTTTATTACGTAGTTTTAATATTGTTTGTAAAACTACTTTAATTTTAGCTCTCTATGATTATTAAACTTGAAGTTCAAAGAAGAATTCCATTAATGAGAGGTTTGTACCGATGGAATTGGAGAGAATTAAATTCTATCTAATTCAGGCGTTTGTATAGATCTTTTTAACAGAATTCAATTCCTTTATGGAATTAGACAATTCATATAAAAGGAAGGGTCAAAATTTAATTTCAACCTCTCCTTTGTAAATTGAGTAGAATCCTTCTGTCTCTCTTGTTCAATTCAAACATTTACATAAAATACTGAAATTTCAGTTAAATTCTATAAGGTATACAAATACTTCTCAATTAAATTTAATTCTACTTAATTTAATTTTAATTAAAAAATAAATTCTTAACCATTCATTTCTACCAAATTTTACACGTACAAGTAAACCCAACAAACAAAACCATAAAAATCACCATCACAAAAGTATTTGTCAAACTGAACATCAATAGGTGAAAAGACATAATTCTGGCTTAAAAATACTATCATCACAGACAAACAAAAGCAAAAATGAACATCATTTTAATTTAAATTTGTCAACTTTTAGATTAAATGAACCTGAAGGAAAGAATATACCGATGATGATGACAATCAAAAAATTCAAATTGAAATCTGTGTTAAACAACCCGATGACAAACACAGATTTTGGACAAATGGAAGGAACAAAAGAGGTAATGTCTAGTTTCAGTTTGTTGTCAGAGGTATTTACTGCTCTCGTTGAACGGTTACAAGTATTCATTTTATTATTTAAATATGTTAACTTAAAAGTTATTAATATTAAAAATTATATCTATATAACAATCTGATGTCTTTTTCTTATAAACATTTATTTTCCATGTAAAAGGGTGTGTTTGTGTACCTTAACCTCAATTTGTATTTATGAAATTTATGAAAATTGAATTAAAATAAATTCAATTCTCATAGTTTACTTGTTTATGTTGACAGAATTGAATTTAATTTATTTCCGTCGGTACTATTTACTATTTAATTTAGGATAAAAATGAAGTCTGGAATCATCAGGTATGAATTAGCTGGAATTTTGCTAGCTTGAGTTTTTTTTGTTTACTTCTGATCTCGAGAATATTTAATTTTGTTCAATTTTAAGAGGTACATAAATACCTTTACGTTGAATTTATTTTTACTCTATTCAATTCTTCTTAATAAATGAATTTTCATCGATTCATTTCTAACAATTCTGTGTACACAAACATGTCATAGGAGATTTATGTGTTTTAGAAATTTTGGAAAAAGAAAATTTTAAATTTTTTTATTGATTTTTAGGTGTTTGTGCATCTCAAAAAATGTTAAAAAATTTTAAAATTTTCTATCATAAATTTTTTTCATCATTTTCCATCTATTGAGTCAAAAAAATTTTTATAATTGACGAAAATTTTATCACGACACACTCCTTTGACATTGTACATCTTGAATTGATGGCTATATGTGAAATTATATTTGAAATGTTAAAATATAGAATATTTTTTTTTAAAAAAGTTAATGTTCTTGAATTTCTACAATATGTCCAAATAGTTTTATTTTTTTATATTTTTTATTTCTTAAATTTCTGACATGAACGGTCCTCTAATAACATAAATGGAAAATCAAACAATGGTCGTAAAAAATGAAAACAGAAAATGATAGAAAGTCTTATTTTTTCATGACTTTTGTGTACGCCAAGGAAAATAACGGAATATGAAATTTATGTGTTGGTATGAGAGAATTTGGTAAATTTTTTAAACATTGATATAAATTCTTTCAAGATATCGTATAAAAAAAATGTTATTTATAAATAAATTAAAGAAATAAGTAAATTTTAAATATGATACAAATGAATTTTCTTAATAATAATAAACATGACATTCATAAACCTTAATAATATTAAACGCTCATGAATAGTTTTTCATAAATAAATAATAAATATTAAATAATAATAAACATTGGAGAAATTTTTTTCTCCATCCTATTTATAACAAGAAATTGGAGGGAAAATTTTCACATTTTACCTATATGCACAAACACCAGTAAACGACGAACTTTTTTTCGTTATTCTCTTTTTCTAACATTTTCAAGGTGCATAAACTCCTGTTTAAGTATTTTCAACATTTTTAGTCTTAAGTATTTATAGGGTTCGTTTGAACATCTTGGAAATTAAAGAAAAAAAAAATTGAAAAAGGAAAAAGTAAAGGAAAGTGAAATTTAGGAAAAAGAAAATTTAGAAGAGTCATTTATTTATCTTAATGGAAAATTTAGAAAATCTACATTTTTATTTTACAAGTTTGTACATATATGGGAAATTAAAGTAAATTATCATATAAATTTTACCTACATGGTTAGTAGATTTAAAAAATAAGTTCAAATATTTAATTGTTCGACTACGAAGGTAGAGGCACTTTTTGTGATATTCAATATATAAAACAAATTTTTCATTCGATTTTTGTGATTTTTACCTCGCAGATAGCGACTCTGACAGATGAGCTTTTGTAGCATACAATCAGCTAAAATAGAAGGGTGGCGAAGGTAAACAAGTGACAAAGGCGAAGGAGAAAAGTGAAGGCGGACAAGAGTGACAAAGGCAAAAATGGATAAGTGACTTTGATGATCGCAAGTATGAGATTTGATGGTTAGTTGCAAGTGTAAGTGTGACGACCCTAATTTTTCTGGGATGTGTGAATATTTTTGAGGGGGAGGGGAGTAAAGACTTGTCAATCATGCCCAATGACTCGACGACTAGTCCCCCCGCCAGCCAGACGACTCGTTCTGCCTCCTCCTGCACACTCGATCGTTCACCCCGCTGGCTGCACAACTTGGCGGCTGGCCCAGTGACCCGGCGGCCCATCCCCCCCACCGGTGACATGACTCGTTCAGCCCCCTCTCGTGCACCGGCATACGTGACCGTTCATCCTGGCTGCCGACCCAATGACCTGGCGGCCAGTCACCCCTTGGCTAGACGACCCGTTCTGCCTCCTCTCGCACACTCGATCATTCACCCTGTCGGTCGCACAACCCTATGGCCCATCCCCCCGCTGACGACACGACTCGTTCAGCCCCCTCCTGCGCACCGATGCATGTGACCATTCATCTCGGCTGCTAGCCCAATGACCCGATGGTTAGTCCCCCCGCCAACCAGACGACCCGTTCTGCCTCCTCCTAGGCACTCGACTATTCACCACGTCGGTCGCACAACTCGGCGGCCCACCTGCCCCGCCGGTGACATGACTCTTTCAGCCCCCTCCCACGCACCGCTCACGCGACTGTTCATTTTGGCTGCTGACCCAATGACTCGGTGGCTAGTCCCCCCGTCGGCCAGACAACCCGTTTTGCCTCCTCTCACGCACTCGACCATTCACTCCACCGGCCATACAACCTGGTGGCCCATCCCCTCCACTGGCAACATGACTCGTTCAGCCCCCTCCCGCACATCGGCGCACACGACCGTTCATCTTTGCTGCTGGCCCAATGACCTGGTGGCCAGTCCCCTCGCCAGCTAGATGACCCGTTCTGTCTCCTCTCGCGCACACGACTGTTCACCCCGCCGGCTACACAACCCGACGGCCCATCCCCCCCGCTGGCGGCACGACTCGTTCAGCCCCCTCCCGCGCATCAGTGCACGCGACCGTTCTGCCAGTCCCCCTACCGCCCACACGACCCGTTCTGCTAGTCCCCGTTCTGCCTCCTCCCGTGCACACGATCGTTCACCCCGCCGGCCGCACAACCCGGTGGCCAGCCTAGTGACCCCTCCCGCAACCCGGTGACTGGTGTTCCCCACCTGGTAGTCTCGTGCTAGGTTGGGCCGTACCTATTTCGTACTGGCTCAGTACGAACGACCTAGGTGTCCGACCTAGGCACGACCCACGGTACAAAATTTTTTCGTATCGTGCCATTGATCGACACAATCAAACCGTGCCTAAACCATGCCAACATGACCCATTGACAAGTCAAGTGGACTAAATGGGAAAAATAATCTTTTTAAATCATCGAAAATTTTTCAAAATTTCGATGATTTAGTCCACACAAGTGATTGAAAATTTTTCTTCTTTTTGGTTTCATGATTTAGGCACAAATCCCCGTAATCTCTTTTTTTAAAATTTATTCTAATAAAAAATTAAAACAATAATGCAAAAAAATAATATGAGACAAATAAACGTATTCAAATTTTCGTAAATATACAATTATTAATATACAAGAGAAATAATAAATTTTATATTTTCAAAATTTAAATTTAATAATATATTTAAAAAAGGTAAAAATATTACGTGTCGTATGAGCTAAAAATGAAAAAAACAGGTCTCGAAGTTATGTTTGTCAAATAAAAAAAATGCATTGATTTTTGAATTACTTGACCGGACGATAAGAATGTTTATTAACTTGTATTTGTAATATTGATATTTATTTTAATATTTAAATAAAATGTATAAAATAATAAAATTATATTTTTTAATATTAAAGTTATTATATAAAATTATGATGAAAAAATTATATTAAAAAACTTCTATGTTATTATAATTATGAGAGTGATTTTTTTACCGTAGATCGTTCGTCAATCTTATTTTCTAATTTTGAAAGTGAAAAAAAATAATTAAAAGTAATTTAGATAATAAAAAAATAAATTAAAAAATAATATTATTATTACGAAAATAAAAATATTATTGAAAAAAAGGAACTGTGAAAAGTAAACACACCCAAATGTGAACATACCTAAATGGGGTTTAACGTAGATAGTTACTAGTTTTTTTACTGTAGACGTTCGATCTGAATCAGTGATATTGCGATGCATCAATCGTGACCTTTGCTGGTTCTCGCTCATTGTATCTGTTTGTCATTCGCAAATGCTATAAATTGCGTAGTCTCTACACGATTTCGTTCCGGAGAAGGTTTGGCACGGGAATCGGGGGTTGGAGCAATGGAGGATTCGTCTCGCGGTCGCGGCAGCTCCGGCTTCGTCGGTCAGGCGAACGCGCTGTTCAGGAAGAACCTCACGATTCAGGTTCATCGCCATTGCTCCCGCTACTCCGCTTGTCATTTTCGTGCAAGCTTCTCTTTTCCCTAATTTGCATCTGAATCTTCGTTTCCTTTGCATCGTATGTCCTTTGCTTTGCTCTCTGGATTTCTCTGGAGTTAGATCAGTTTTCTTACCGATGAGGTTTAGGTAGTTTGTACTTGCCACGCCTCACATCTTATATTGGATAGGCAATCGCTGCAACACTTGTAGATTAAAGTTTTACAGGTATTCTAAGGTTAAAAGCACATATTGTCGATGTTCAAGAAGAACCTCCACTGCAATTCAAAGTTTATATTACAAAAATGTCCAAAATGATTTACATAAGAGAAAATTTTTAACTACTAGTAACTATTTACAAACATGCTCTCGAACACGCTATCTCAGGGCTCGACCAGACATCCGCATCTAAAATTTTAAAAAAGCGAAAATTCAGTAAATAACTTGTAATCAATCGATAATAAATCTCAAAAATAAATTTTATTTACTTTGTTTAATTAATAAAACCGATACTATTTGAAAATCTTGTAATTCGTATCTTCCATCTTTTGTGGTCCTATGGGCTAAGGTGACGTCATATGCTAGTCAATCCACGTACTAGCCTTGTGATAAGATCTAGACATCTATTATTTTGAATAGTCTCATCTAGTTATGCATATAATACTTCCAAGGGTGTGTTTAGTAACGAAGTTGGGTAAAAATTGTATTGTACGGAGTTGATAGTGTTTTGTATTTTTATTAAATAAGATATGTTAATAGTAATTGTAGTAATTTATTTTATTGTAACAGTTGAATGTGAAAAGACGAAAATGACCCTACGAAAAATCCAAAAATTTTGCAAAAAACCATCGGCAGTTCATTTTCGACCATCGGCAGCATTTTTTTTGCATTTTTGTGATTTTTTGAATTTTTTTAAAATTTTGAAAAAATCCAGAAAAAAAGATAAAATGATCGCCTGTTCATTTTCGACCATCGGCATCTATTTTCTTTTTTTTTTTGGATTTTTTGAATTTTGTTAAAGATATGAATTATATTAGGATGTCATATCACGACATCAATAATTAAATTATTTTTTAATTTACTTTTTTTTTTTTGAATTATTCCGATTACAACAGAAAAATACAACAAACGAGTTTTGTGATTTATTTATATTTTTTTTCACATTTGTCAAATTCCCATAAAAATATGTTGATAATATGAAATTGATTCGTAACATTTTAATGTTAGTTATAGATAACCACGTGGATTTTAACTTTATTTGTAGTACAGATTTTTGAATTTTTTAATTTCTCTTCAAATATTTTTTCATCAGATAAAAATTGGTAAAAATAAAACACTGATTCGTATCACTAGAAAAAAAAACAAACGCAAAAATAAACCACAGTTTGAGAAAAAAAAAATCGTTTTTCTTTAACATGTTAAACTGATTTTTACTGATTTTGTAAGTATAATTTCCAATTTTCAATTGTTTGGAAAAATTGGGAAAAATGTTGGGAAAGAAATGTTATTCACTAATATTTCATTCAATACGATTGTAACATAAGTAATTTTTAAATATGAATTTTTTCATCATTATATTACAAAAAAAAATCCTACAAAAACTACATGATAATTTCTCTAATCGCATTAGTATGTGATATTTATTGTTAAGTAAATAATTTTTATTGATGAAGGTAAATATAGAATTTTAAGATGAAATATGTACATCCACACATTTTGTTTACATATGTAAACATGTGAATTTTTCTTTTTTGAGCTACCTCAGGATGCGTCCCATGCGGTGGGAAATGTGTCATCCCACCCCATTCTCAAACCCTCGTAGGCAATAACATAGCTTTGCCACATTTTTCATTTTAAATATTTATATCAATTCTCTTTTTTTTGTCATAACATAAATGATTATTCCAAACGCCTGACACTTTTCCAATGAAAATATTTACTCAAAGGAAAGTATTATAGCAAGTAAGATGAGTAATAATTATCATATTTCATGGTCATAAAATTAATAGAAGAACGAAAAAACAATAACCATAGTTATCAGATGCAAATTCTTCTAACACTTGAATATTCTCATAAACACATGAAATTTATCACATGATGCAGGGAATCAAATAAATCTACATTTCAAGCATTTATAATTGAATTTAACATTTATCACAAGAATAATCTCATGAAAATACACATGATACCAAAAGTATTTAATATATATAAATTGAATGATATGATTGAAATTACTTACCTTTATTGTATTATTGAACAAATGATTTATAGAATTTAGACTACTTGTATTGTTGCCCTGTTGATAGATACAATTGATGAGTAAACAATACTTTTTCTTGACTTCAATTCAAATAAATGGTTGACCATTGTTATTTATTTCCTTATCTCAATTGAACATCAATTCGTATACCCTCCTATAGTGAAACAATTAATAATTTCTAGCGTAAATGATAGGCTACCTTGAGAAATTAATTTGGTGCCTTTAAGACAACATATGAACCCATTAAGATGGAGGGAAAATCTAAGGAAACATCATCAATGAAGCATTTTCTATTCAAAATTCTCCTATGATTCTTTTCTTTTGATCACCATAAGATAAATTTATATTTCAATTCAATACCTTATCTTCACCAACGGCTCCTTTCCAACTCTTCTTCTCCCATTTCTGCAGGACCAAGGTTTCAATTAATTAGCAGCAGCAGAAACAAACTGTGGATGTGTGCGTTTATTTCTTCCTCCTCTCTCTTTTTTAACGGGTGGTAGTGGTAAAAATGAAAATTTCATTTAACTTAGGTCTTTTATATATTGGCGACAAATTTGCCAACCAAGAGTGAGCTATATCTTCTTTTACCGTCATCTATTTCATCTCATTTTATTGGTTCTATTTCACCTCATTTATTGTTTTGTCTATCTATGTCTTTATTGTTTAAAATAAATAAATGCCTTAAGTTGGTATTTATTTATTTACACATAGGTCCAAATGCTTATAACTAAGGACAATTCTTTTTCTTTTTTCTATCATTACACTATGTCATACAAAATAAGTTTGATTTTTGTTGTTGATAATGTGCACCGTCTTGCTTTTGATATGGTGTTTTTCCTATTCTGTATTATGTGCAAGAAACTTTGCTTTGACTGAAATGAGTTTGATTATCTCCCTTTTTTCTATAATTGAGTGGTTAGATTTCAGTATGATTAGAAGGTTTGTCCCCAATCATCATCAGTTAGCTATGTACATCTGAAAAGGCATATTCCAATCACAACATACTTTTCACAGATGCATTTCAAGTTAAAATATGGTTGGTCAGAATTCTGCATATTATGATTCATTGTACTTAATGGCACACTATCTTATTATTGTTGCAGAAACGCAATTTAAAGACCAACCTTTGTACAGTTTCTTTCCCAATACTCTTGTGTATTCTTCTTGTCCTCATTCAAAGATTGGTGGATAATGCATTGGACAAACCTGAGAATAAATGTGGTTGCAAATGCATTGATGATGGAAACGGATCATGTACAAACGTGTGTGGGATTCAATATTCCACAGCCGATCAAGTAGGCAAGTGTCCCATCAGCAGTCCTCCTGAGTGGCCTCCATTGATGCAAGCACCTCGTCTTGAGAACCGGGCTGTGCGGAATGGTCCAGTGTTCATTGCAGACTTGCCGAATGAGAGTTGCAGAAGGACAAATACTTGCCCTGCAACCGTACTCTTTACCGGAGAAAATCAAGATTTTGCAAGAAGTATGTGAATGATATGCAAGATGGCGTTCTTGAGACATTTGAAGATTATCATTATTATCTCTTGAATTAATTTTTTGAAGAATAATTATCTTTTGAACTAATTGATTGAACATTGGCATTGGACCCATCAGGTGTGGCACAGAATTTTTTCAGCAAATCTCCCATTCGTAACACTTCTGTGTTTTCAAGTGGAAATAGCAAAGAAATTTTGAATGCTTTATCAAATTTTACTTTGGTGAGTACCCTTATCATCTGATATTACAAGATGGTTCACAAAAAGAGATCCTTACAGGAATTTCTGGATTCTACAGGGAACAGGTAGTGTCACAGCTTTGAGAATCTACATTGAACCAGCATTCCTGTCTAAGACACCAATATATAGCATTCAATCTGAATGCGATGCCCGTTCCACTTTTCCAATTGGCATACCGGTACTAGGGAATAATTCAATCATAAAAAATGGTATTGATTTTGAACTCCTAAATCACATCTTAAATGTCTAACTTGATACTACATAAGCAAATCTATTTCATTTCCTAGCAAATAAATCATAGTACATCCCATACCTTCTAATCACATTCTGACAGGTGCCTATTTTGTTTTTGATTTCATGAATGGATAGATAACAATAACACATGAATATTTTGACGTTTTCTAGGTACCACATATTGTAAACATATTAACAAAAGTAAATAATGCATAAATATATATTGTTGTCTTTCTTATCTAACATAGAGAATTATAACTTTGTATATCCAATGTCATAGAGTGAAACAAAGAAGTCCCCAGTACTAAGGTAAAGACATGTACCAAGGTAAAGACATGTACTACGATGGTGTGCTTGCAAGTTTACTTACATGAGTACAAGTACAAATTTTGAAAAACTTAATAATTTTGTAATTTGTGTTTTCAATGCTGCTTAAGGCACTTCATTTATGAACTATAAAGTCAATTTGGTAATATCAATATTCTGCTAGATAATAGAGTCTTGTTTCGTAACTTATAAATTACTGGTTTAATGTGAAATATGAATCAGACGTTCAATGTGTTCAAAGCTTAAATGTATGGCGTGATGACTCTTCAGCAGTAAATGATGTGCTTTATAACGGTTACTGGGGAGCAAATGATGACAGGTCCAGTAATGAAATTCTGACAGGTAATGTTTTTCTATTTATAATTCACTATTCACGTTGTTCGATTTCTTTATTTTTTATATATGATAATTATGTTTCTTTGTCATTATTCCAGCATACGATTTTCTAAACTCTGATGAGAAACAGTTCAACGTGAGTGTTTGGTACAATGCAACCCTTAAGAATGAATCTATCATTGGTGGCCCTCCTCCTGGATTGCTGCGTGTTGGCCGTTCAGTGAATGTGGTAACCACTGTCAGACTTGCTAATTAGCCTATTAACCTGTTAGCCTAACTTTTTCACTAGGTATGGTAGATTGAACGTTTTCCTGTCAAAGGAGTATGTCTTGAACATTGAAAATGAAAGAATTGGGAACTTACATTGATATTTCCATGTAATAAACATCAGTATCTATCTTCTAAAATGCCTTTTATGGGAGATGGCTCCATAGTTCTGATGGTTAAATGTTCTAACTTCTAACCTCTGCTTGATAGAAATGTGTAAATTTCTTGTCAAATGTCAGTATATTTTAAAATTAAAAAAATTCAAGAGAGTGTCAGGTAAAAAAATTTAAGAGGGAAAATGCAAGATTATTTTCTATAATTTGTGTTGATTCTAATACCATGTTGCAAACCTTATTCTGCAAACCGAAGTTTATAAACAATAATTTTACATTGATAAAAACCGATCCTTAATTTGGAACCAATTTCTAAATACAATTTGTACAGTTATTTTTATTTATGGGCATTGAATAGGGATTCTGACTGTTGACCTTGTTGTGCAGCTATCAAATGCCTTTCTCCATTACTTAAATGGATCTCTTCTTAAGATGCCATTTGAGTTTATCAAAGACATGCCAAAACTTGCAACTAAACTTCGGCTGGATTTTTCATCTCTTCTTGGTCCACTTTTTTTCAAATGGGTTATTGAGCTAATTTTTCCGGTAATTACAACAATCCTTGCTTCAATGCATCTAA
>JAMKPZ010015790.1:0-28678 GCA_024699675.1 Amphibolis antarctica | reverse complement strand
TAACAGAGTCAAACTTTAAGTACCATTGCCTTAGGGCTTGCTTCAGACCATAAGGACTTTTCTTCAACCTACACACAAAGTCTTCTTTTCCTTGTTCAACAAACCCTTCTGGTTGCTCCATGTATATTTCTTCCTCCAAGTCTCCATGGAGGAAAGCATTCTTCACATCCATCTGTTCTATCTCTAAATCAAGACTTGTTGCCAAAGCTAAAACCATTCGAATAGATGTCATTTTCACAATAGGAGAGAATATTTCATCAAAATCCCTTTGAGTGAAACCTTTCACCACAAGTCTTGCTTTGTATGTTGGATGTGGTGTGTGCTCTTGTTCCTTAATTCTGTAGACCCATTTGTTCTTCAATGCCTTTTTACCTTGAGGCAACTTCACCAGATCATATGTGTGATTTTCATGCAAGGAACTCATCCCATCTTACATGGCTTTCATCCATTCTTTTGCATTTTTACCTTCCACTGCATCTTCATAACATTCTGGATCTGTATCATCAGATAATAGCACTACAAACTCATCTGAAGGATATCTAGTGGAAGGTACCTTTTCCCTAGCTGATCTTCTAAGAGGGATAGTTGGTGGAACTTCCTACACTGCCGGTTATTGGTCATGACCATCTGCTTCGGTATCATCCTGACCCTGTTCAGCCGTGCCTACATTATCATCAACACCTTCAGCTTCAACCTATTGTTGTGCTAGAATTACAGGAGCTGGGTCTTGATCAATCAAGTCTCCTTGTTCTTGTGTTGCTTCAACCTGTGCCTTGTTTATGTCTTCAAGTGTTTGATCTTCCACAAACACAACATCACGACTTCTAATGATTTTCTTTGCCACTGGGTCATACAACTTGTAGCCAAAATCATCTTGCCCATAGCCAAGAAGGATACATTGTCGTGTCTTTGCATTGAACTTGGTTCTTTCATCCTAAGGGACATGCACAAAGGCTTTGCATCCGAACACCTTCAAGTGACTGTAAAAGACATCCCTGTTGTACCAAGCCTTGTTTGGAACATCTTCCTACAGATAATAACATAGTGAAAGATTAATCAAATATGCAACCATCATCAAAGCCTCACCCCAATAGGACCTTGGTAGCTTTGCTTGTGAAAGCAAACATCTGATTCTTTCCACTAATGTTCTGTTCATCCTTTCAGCAACACCATTCAACTGTGGTGTCTTTGGAGGAGTCTTTTGGTGTTTGATTCCTTGTTCCCTACAATAAACATCAAACGACCCACAATACTCTCCTCCGTTGTCAGTTCGGATGCACTTCATTTTCTTCCTTGTTTGTCTTTCAACTAAAGCTTGAAACTCTTTGAACCTATAGAGTACTTGATCCTTGGACTTTAAAACATAAGTCCAAACTTTCCTAGAGAAATCATCAATAAAAGTGACAAAGTATCTAGCTCCACCATGTGTTGTTACCTTCATCGGCCCACAAACATCAGAGTGAATTAGCTCTAACAACTCTGGCTTCTTGGAAGGAGGTTGACTTTTGAAGGAAACTCTATGTTGTTTTCCTGCCAAACAATCTACACAATCCTTCAGATGCACACTTTTCAACTTTGGCAAGAGATTCTTCTTCAGAAGTGTTGTCATCCCCTTCTCACTCATGTGCCTGAGTCTTTTGTGCCACAACACACTTTGATCTTCATTATCTAAAGCATTTATGGAAACACTAGAAAGTTTAGTATGAATGCAATACAATTGAGACATTTTTTTACCTTCTGTTATTACCAGACTTCCTTTGGTGAACTTATACCTTCCATCTCCAAATTTACTCAAGTACCCTTCATCATCAAGCTTTTCAATTGAAATAATGTTGAGTCTTAAATCGTCAACATGTCTCATAGACTTAAGGATCAACTTGCTACCATTTTCTGTCTCTAGTTGTACATCTCCTTTTCCAACAATCTTTGCTTTGTTGTTGTTTCCCATCTTCACTATCTCGAAATCACCTAAAGTGTAGGAGGAGAAGAAATCTCTTCGAGATGTGGCATGAATGGTAGCACCACTATCTGACACCCATGCGGTTTAATCATTACCTACAAGGTTAACAGATTCGTCACAAACAACAAATAATTCCTCAACAATCGGGGCAACTCCCTGTTCACTATCACTGTCATGCGGTTGTGATTTATTTTTTCTGTTTTCTCTTTTCAATAGTCGACAGAATTTCTTAGTGTGACCCTTCTTGTGGCAGTGGAAGTACTCAACATTTGCAAACTTGCTTTTGGATTTGCTTCTACCTTTTCCTGATCTGGTATCTCTGCTTTTGCTTCTCCCCCTTGACTCTGCAATGAGTGCATCAGAATGAGTAGAGGAGCCATCTGCGATCCTTCTGGATTCTTCATTAATTACCTTAGTCTTCACATAGTTCCAGGTAACATTTCCATTTGGAGCTGAGTTGCAAAGAGTAACCTTCAAGGTCTCCCATGAGTTAGGTAGCGAGCCTAGAAGTAGTAAGGCTCTAACTTCATCATCAAACACAATACTTATTGAGGATAGCTGATTTATAATACCTTGAAAGGTATTCACATGATCAGCAACAAGTGTATCATCCCGATATCTTAAATGCATCAGCTGTTTGATGAGAATCATTTTGTTGGTGCCTTCTTTCCGAGCATACAACTCGTCCAACTTCTTCCACAAGAAACTGGCATCTATCTCACCACTGATATGGTTCAACACGTTGTCATCCACCCACTATCGCATAAAGCCACATGCTTGTCTGTGTAAAATTCTCCATTCATCCTCAGATTTATTTTCTAGCTTTTTTGTGTTAAAGACTGGCTTGTAATATTCCTTGACATAAAGAAGATCTTCCATCTTCCCCTTCCAAGCCTGATAATTTGTGCCATTCAAAGAAATCATTCTGCTTGTGTTGCCTTCCATCTTTCACTGGTTAGGCCCTTGCCCCACGGTGGACGCCACTTGTTGGGAAAAGCGAGGGCCTAACAAGACAAGAACGAAGCAACCAAAATACCAAACACAAGCAACACACAGAATTTTTATGTGGAAAACCTCCTCAGTGTAAAGAGGAAAAATCATTGGACCTTCTCGGTCCAGGTAACCTGCACTCTGCTGTTAAAGGAGGTACAAATGTTCTTCTCAAGTTCTCAACTTGAGATCAGCACAACCACATATTATCTTCAATCAACAGTAATAATAATAATGGTGGGAAGTATAAACCGAAATGTCGATCTGAACACTGTCCGATCATAGTCCAAGCTCTGTCCGACCTTCGTGCGTTAAAGCACGGTCCAAGCACAATCTAGGCTCACGCGTCTGATCACTGTCCAGGCTCATGCGTCCGAACAATCACAACCGAGCATAGGCCACGCCCAGTCCACCTTCAGGCGGACCGAAGCCTGTCCGGCCCGTCCTCCATCGGTCGGCACGCACTGGATCACCAACCAGCACCACACGTTGCCGAGCACCACGCACGGCCCATGCGTGCCACTTCTCGTCGATCTCCGGTGCCGGCGTCACCACGTGCACACCCGTGCGTCTCCTCCCGTCGATCACCGATGGAAGCACGCACACACCTACGTGCGCGTCTCCTCGTCTTCACCGGAAATTGAGGGCTCGATTTCGCCCTTATCTGCGCATCGCCGAAATTCCAGATCTCGATCACCCTCTCTCTCTCCTTTGTTTTTCCCCCAAATCAGCCACGACCAATCAACCTACGGGAAGAGAAAAAAAATGATTTGGGCTGCTGTCCGCAGGCCCATGGAGGAGGAGGAACCTGGCCCAACACTCTCCTGGGTAACATAATTTCAAAGCATTTTAGTGTTGCATAATTTGACCTATGTCGTGGATCCTAATCATACTCCACCAACGGCTAATTCACCAAATTATGCTCACTAGAAACAAGCTGACACTCTTGTTCTCAATTGGATTCGTTCCACTATTGAACTTCCCATCTAATCCACCATTTACAAATGTATAGGAGCCCTTGATGCTTGGAAACAATTGGAAATTCGTTTTGCTCCAATTGTGATGTCGTAGTTACAAATCCTATGCACTAAATTGTAGCAGTTGAAGAAAGCACCGGATCAACAAATGGAGGACTATCTTCTTTATGCAAAATCTCTTGCAAATGGTATGGCCATGGCAGGTAACCCCATTTCAGACTCTGATCTCTTGGATTATATAATAGATGGTTTGGGACCAGGTTATTGGCATTTCATTACAGGTATTTCATTTAAAGATTCCATTTCTTTTGATGAATGTTATGAGCTCCTTCTACAAGAGGTGTTGGTGATTCAAAGATTTCAATCCATTGACACTGTTGCCTTAAACACCACTACTACAAAATCTTCTCCTCCTAAGTTTCGTGGTGGATGCTCCTTTCGTGGCCGTAGTCGAGGACATGGTCCTCCACATCATCAATCGGCTCTGCCTATCTTACCCACCCCCATGTCTCCAGCATCCATTACCCCTAACATTTTGTGTCAAATTTGCAATAAATTTGGCCATACAGCTAAAGTTTGTTGGCATCGATTCAATCATGCCTATAATGTTGAAATCGGTTGCCTGCCACCCTCGCCTGTAATGATTCAGGATGGATCAGAAAGCTCCTGGTGCATTGATTTTGGAGCATTTCACCACATGACTTCGTCCACTTCAACTATGCAAGATACTCAGCTATACATGTGTTAATTTAGTATTAGTTGGTAATGGGAACATTTTACCAATTACGCATGTTAGCTTCACTTTTATATGTCAACGTGTCGGGCCGTGCCAGCCCAACATGAATTTTGTATTGACACGACCTACAAAGCTAATGGGCTGGCCTAGGCATGACCCGTTGGCATGAAAAATACTATTCGTGCAGGTCAATGACATAATTTTTTAATTAATTTATATGTATTTAATATTTAAATAATTAATTTAAAAAAATATATTTATTTAATTAACAAATAACAACATTCAACTATCAATATTTAAATTTAATTCAACAATCAACATGATAGCATTCAAGCAATTCAACATTTCACAAAACAACAACTTAATAAATAAGACAACAATGCATATAATTAAATTAAATTTTTTATTTATTAATGAATTACATATTTTATATTTACATTATTACAAATTTACAATTACATTTTAAAAAAGTTTACAACAAAATTAAATTACATTTTTGAAAAAAATTACAAATTGAAAAATTACAATGTTTTAATTATGAAATGTTTAAGTTTAAGAGTTACTCTATAAATTCTTCAACTTGATCTTGTTCATGGAGTCAAACAAGCTCCCAGTTTTTACACACATTAATGCTTCTATTGTATCTTTTTTAAGCCTACATCTTTAGTCACCAAGCACGTTACCACTCATGTTAGAAACCTATTCACAAGCTATTGAAGACACTGTAATTATTAATAAATCCTTTACCATTATTGATAATATTAGAAAAATCATTAATTGTTGCCTCCACCATTCTAAAACATCAAATGTATTTAAGTTAGAATGTTGAGTAAATAATAATGATTGGTGATTGGTTGAATTAAAAGTAATTAATTCTTATCTAGATACTATAGAATTATAATTGTATGATAATGATGACGTTGGAATATATTAATCAAATCTTGGATCTTGTAAAAATGCCCAAGAATTTGTAGATGGTCCAACATTTGATTCTGGTATTGTGGACATTGGTGGAGGAGAAGGTTCTATTCTTAATTCATATCTTTGTGCATATAAATCAAACATTTTATTTAATTGTTCTTCTATTATATTAACAGTTAATCTTAAATCTACACCTAAACTCATTTGTATTCTCCTAATTAATTTAATAGCATATCTTATTTTATACTTAGGATCTAAGCATGCACTCAAAATATATAATGTAGGGATTTCATTTCAATATTTTAAAATTTTTTGTTTCATCCTATTTACTATTGGTTGGAAAAATAGATATGTCTCATATTTATTAAAAACTCGTGAAATATCATATAAATGATGCAACACATAGACAGATGTAGAATAATAAATTCCTAATAATCTAACAGTTGCATCATAAAAAGTTTTTAAAAATTCAACAAAACATTTTACAATTTTAAAATGATCATCACTTAATTATTTTTAATAATCATCACAAGGATGATGATTATACATAAACATTATTGGAATTTTATATGGTAATATACTTTCTAACATTAAATATAATGAATTCCACTTATGTTGAATATCTAAAGAGAATTTTTTATTCGGCATTTCTAAAGAATTACATATTTCATTAAATTGTTGCTGCCGCTTTCTTAAACTAGTTATAAAACTTACAGCATCCCTAACAATTTCAATATAAATTTCAATTTCTTTTACACCTGATTGTACAATAATATTAATTATGTGACACATACATCTTAGTGAAATAATTTAAAACCATTTGGTGGACTTAATCTAGTTTTAAACATTGGTATTGTTACAGTATTATTAGCTGCATTATCAAAAGTTATATTACCTATTTTATTTCTAATTCCATATAAATCAAAAATTTCCATAATGTTTGCAAAAATTGTTTCAGCAGTATGTGGTTGTTGAATTTTTCTAAATCCTATTAATCTTTTTTGTAAAATCCAATTTTGATGAATATAATGTGCAGTTACAACTATGTACCCATTTTTAGTTTTACCTGATCAAATATCTGAAGTACATGCTATACATGTCATTATTATACTCATAAAATTAATAAGTTCTAATCTAAGTATATTAAATGAATTCATAATATTTGACCTAATAGTATTTCTAGATACATGTTTATATTGAAGATAATATGCTTTACTAATATATTCATCAAAACATTTATTACCTCTAAAACTTATTGGTAAATTTTTTAAACAAATAAATTTAATATGCAAGTCCCTAACCTTTTTAGAATCATAAGTCCATGAGTTAACACTACCCTTAGGTGTAAAAGAAAGTTGGGTTTGAATAGTTTTATCATTATTCCTATTTACACATATACTAATATGCCTAGTTAAATGACCTGTACCACCAGACGTTTTGCAAGAGAAGTCAGCGTTAAAGAGGTTGCAGAAGGCTCATTCCTCTTAAGTGTCATCTACCATGGTTTTCATCATTATTGTGTATTTTGACTACATGGAAGTTATCTTCTGTGACTTCCTCGGTGACACAATTGAAGTTGAAGTTCCAGTTGTCTCCATTGACGGCATCACTTCAGCTTTAGGAAAGTCTTGTTGAGGATATTCGCAGCCTCTAAAACTTTGACCTTGGTAGTGGGCCATTGTTTGTGATTTGTGAATTGCGAATTAAGTGAGAAAATTTGAGAAATTAAGAATGAGATTGAGATTAGAGGAGTTGAGATTTGAGATTAGAAGAATTGAGAATTGAGATTGGAGGAGTTGGGTGAAAAAAAATCAACCCAACTTCCCCAATTTATAAACAAAACTTTCACCCAACGCCAATTGCGCACAACGCACTTACGCGTCGCCCTGCCCTGTGGCCTTGCCCGTTGCACGCCTTGCTAGTAGAGATGTCAATCATGTTGTGTTGGGTTGGCTCCTTAGGTAGTTCGTGCTGTGTCGGCACGACACAAAATAGGTACGGCTTAGCCTAGCATGAGACTACGAGGTGGGCTGTCGGAGGGGGTGAGGGGGAACGTGCAGGTCGGCTAGGGGAATGGTTGCTGGGTCACAGGTGGGGGGAGGGGAGGGATCGATCGCTGGGTCGTGTGGCTGGTAGGCTGAATGGTTGCGTGCGTGGGTGGGTGGGCTGGGGAACTGTGCCTTGGTCGGTAGTCAGGTTGCGGTGTTGAGTCCCGAGAAGAAGAGCCAAAGAGGGGAAGGGAAGAACTGAAGAAGAGGAGAGAAGAAGAAGGGACGAAGTGAAGAATTGAAGAAGAGAAGAAAAAGAAGAGGAAGAGCCGAAGTGCAACGGTTGGTCGGCGTCACGATGTGCAATGGTTGGGTCCTCAGGGTCGGCACGCAATGGGCGGGGTGTGCAACAGGCAAGACGTACTAGGCGTGCTCTGTGTGCAATGGGTGTGGCATGCAACAAATGACCGACTTCCATGCAATGGGCAGTTGACAATCGTGCAACGACCAACAGGCAGCTCGCTTCTACGTAATGGGTGGCCTACTTCTACACAGCAGGCGGCCGACTACCATGTCCAATGGCCAACGAGCGACTTGCTTTTGCGCAACGGGTAGTTGGCGGCTAGGTGCAACGACCGGTTGCTGCATCACTTTTTCTCTATAAATTGAGGGAGTTGGGTTGATCTTTTTTAACACAACTCCTCGTCTCCTCCACTCCAATCTTAATTCTCAATTTCTCAAATTTTCTCATTCAATTCACATTTCACAAATCACAAACAATGGCTCACTACTAAGGACAAAGTTTTGGAGACTATGGATGTCCTCAAGAAAACTTTCTTGAAGCTAAAGTAACACCGTCAATAGAGACTACTAGAGCTTCAACTTCAACTGTGTTGCCAAGGAAGTCTCGGAAGAGAGCTTCCATTTGGTCAAAGTACACAATAATGATGAAAGCTATGACAGACGGCACTTTAGAGAAATGAGCTTTTTGCAACCTCTGTAACACTAACTTCTCTTGCAAAACGTTTGACAATACAAGTCATTTAACTAGACATGTTAGTACATGTGAAAATAGGAATAAGGATAAAACTATTCAAACCCAACTTTCTTTTACTCTTGAGAGTAGTGTTAGCTCATGGACTTATGATTCTAAAAGAGCTAGAGACTTGTATGCTAAATTTATTTGTCAAGAAAATTTACCAATAAGTTTTGGAGGAAATAAATATTTTTATGAATATGTTAGTAAAACATATTGTCCACAATATAAACATGTATCTAGAAATACTATTAGGTCAAATATTATGAGTACAATAATGACATGTATAGCATGCATAGAGATGTCAATCGGCCATGCTGGCATGTGGCCTGGCATGGCCTAGCACGGCCCAACCTAGTTTGACCATGCCGTTGACCGGCATGGCACGAAAAAATTTTCGTGCCGTGGGTCATGCCTAGGTTGGACCCTCAAGTTGTTTGTGTCGTGCCAGCATAGCACGAATTCCAGTACGAAATAGGCATGGCTCGGCTCAGTATGAGATTACCAAGTGGGTTGTGGACTCGTGGGAGGGGGGAGGGCCGGAGGGGAACACTGGTCACCAGGTCGCAGGAGGGGGGGGGAGTCGATCGTCGGGTCGTGCGGTTGGTGGGGTGAATGGTCGCGTGTGTAGGAGGGAGGGGGCTGAATGGGTCGTGTGGCCGGCGGGGTGGGGGGGGTGGGAGGATGGGCCACTGGGTCATGCAACCGGTAGGGTGAATGGTCACATGCGCTGGTGTGTAAGAGGGGGATCAACGGGTCGTGTCGCTGGCGAGGAGGGATAGGTCGTTGGGTCATTGGGCTGACCATCGGGTTGTGCGGCTGGTAGGGAGAACGATCGTGTGCGTGGGAGGAGGCAAAACGGGTCGTGTGGCCGGTGGGGGGACTGGCCGTCGAGTCATTGGGATGGCAGTCGGGGTGAACGGTCGCATGCGTCGGTGTGCAGGAGGGGGCCTGAACAAGTCGTGTTGTCAGCAGGGGGTATAGGCTGCCGGGTTGTGCAGCCAGTGGGGTGAATGGTCGTGTGTGCAGGAGGAGGTAGAACGGGTCGGGTGGCTGGCGGAGGGACTGGCTACGGGGTCATTGGGCCGGCAGCTGGGGAGAACGGTCGCATGCGCTGGTGCACAGGAGGGGGCTGAATGGGTTGTGTCACCGATGGCGGGGATGGGTTGCCGGGTCGCTGGGCTAGTCACCAGGTTGTGTGACCAGTGGGGTGAACGATTGTGTGCACGGGACGAGGCAGAACGAGTCGTGTGGCTAGCAGGGGGACTAGTCGGCGAGGTGAATGGTCGCATGCGCTGGTGCGCGGGAGGGGGCTGAACGAGTTGTGTCACTGGTGGGGGGAATGGGCCATCAGGTTGTGCGGCCGGTGGGGTGAACGGTTGTGTACACAGGAGGAGGCAGAACGAGTCTTGTGGCTGGTGAGGGGACTAGCCGTCGGGTCATTGAGCCAGCAACTGGGGTGAAAGGTTGCGTGTGCCGGTGCGCAGGAGGGGGCTGAACGAGTCGTGTCGCTGGCGGAGTGGATTGGCCACCAAGTCACTGGGCCGACTCCCGGGTTGTGCAGCCGGCGGGGTGAACGATTGTGTGCGCGAGAGGAGGCAGAATGGGTCCTGTGGCAGGTCGGGGGATTGGTCGTCAGGTCATTGGGTCGGCAATCGGGGTGAACGATCATGTGCGCTGGTTCGCGGGAGAGGGCTAAACGAGTCATGTCGTCGGTAGGGTGGATGCGTTGCCGCGTCACTAGGCCGACCGCTGGGTTGTGTAGCCGGCGGGGTGAACGGTCGTGTGCGCAGGAGGAGGCAGAACGGGTCATGTGGCCAATGGGGGGATGGGCCGCTGGGTCACTGGGTCGGCTGCCATGTTGTGTGGCCGGTGGGGTGAATGGTTGCATGCGCGGGAGGAGGCAAAACTGGTTGTGTGGCCACCGGGTCATTGGGCCGGCAGTCGGGGTGAATGGTTGCGTTTGTGGGCAGGCAGGATGGGTCGATGGGCAACCGTGCCTGGGTTGGCCGCTAGGTCATGGCTTGCAAGGTGCAACGCATAACCTAATGATGTGGCACTTTACAAACTTTCTCAAAGCAAAGTTCAACTCTTACATTATAAATTTTTATTTCCTATTAGTTAATGCCAATCACTACTAGTAGTAAACCAAAATTGAATCATCTCATATATTTCATTACTTTATGGAATAATCAAGTTACCCTAATTCACTAATAATCGTTGCATGAGCAAAAACCATATTGAAAATGGTGGAATCTATTTGCATTGGAAACAATTAATTCCCTTTGATAAAGTGTAGAGATACATTTGGAAGCTGAATGACAATCTCTGCATATTTGAAGGACCTTCATGACATGAATAGGAACCTTCTCTCCCAATTTCATCAAGCCAAATGTAATAGCCAACTTCTCACTATGGTGCATAAGGATGATCTCCTTGTCCTCATCCTCAACATCATGCAACACACAAGTATCATTTGGAATGTAATTTACCATCTTCATCTGTTCAATAAGCTTTCTACTCTCTTGAAGATTGCTCTTCACTCTAAATGTGATTGCTCCATTGTTTGAAATTTATGAATATCTTTGCCCAACTGAATTGCACTATAAGTTACAAGCTTCCTCAAACCTTTATCCTTAATCTATCCTCTTATTTTCCCAACCTCATCCCATCAAGTGGATGTGGCATACATATTGGACATAAGGTGGAACAAGTTGTTTGCTGCCAATTCTCCCAATTCTTTATTGATATGAATCTTACAAGCTCCAAGAAGGGCACTCCATGCAGTATCATTTGGTTCTATAAGTCATTCAATCAATTATTGTGCCTCCTTCAATCTACCAACATGCCCAAACAAGTCCACCATATAGGCATAGTGCTTTGCCATAGGCACTATGTGAAAATCCTTTCTCATCCTATCAAATATTTCTCTACCCTTAGGAGTGATGTGGAATGGCAGAACACATTCTCCTTGCATTTGTTGGAAAAGACTTGTAGATTTTTTCCCATGTCCATGTATTCTATATGTAGATATCATCACATTCCATGAACCAGGCCCCAACCCAAGGGCTTGTATTTGATGAAACAGACATATATAGCTTCTTCAACATAACCATTTTTTGAATAGCCAGACATCATCACATTCCATGAGATGTCATCCCTCTCTTTCATCCCATCAAACACCAACCTTGTGAGATCAATATCCCCATATTTAACATACATTGCAACCACCACATTTCTAACCTCAATGTTGTCAAGGACTTCACATCAAATCGTAAAAGAATGTACTGCACACACGCCCTTGCCACATCCCATCTATGCAACTATTGAGTTCATAGAAATAGTTGATACACTATTAGAAACAAACCCCTCTTGCTACATGCTATGGAACAACCTCAATGATTCCTCAAGTATTCCCAATTGTTCATGCATGATAATGATTGCAGTCCAACATATGATATCCCTTTCAACCATTCCATCAAACACCTTCTTTTCATCTCCAATTTCCCTACATTTCACGTACATACAAACCAAAGCTACCTCCACGAAGGAATTGGATTGGAACCCATGTTTAACCACATCACAATGGACCAAGGTTCTAGCCAAATCAATTGTCAAGGAAGCACAAGCCATAAGAGCTAACGAGAAGGTGTAGGTGTTGGGTTGGATGCTGGCGTGGCACATGAGAGCATAGAGTGGGTGATGGTAGAGGCTCTCATGATCGTATTGTTGATGTCCCTAATCAACTATCATTTACTAATCATCAGCCTGTGCTGTGTGTTGTGCTTGCACTTGTCAATTGTGTACCTTTTTGTCGACTACTACTTTACTATGTATTTAAACATGGTCCTACACTATCAATATGAATGTGTGGGAGTTTTTTATTTCCAGTTCTTCTTCTTGAGGTAGCTCTTCTTCGCCTCATCCTTTCTTCCTTCTCTTCTACATGGTATTAAATTTTTCCTTGTGATCCATGGCGACCTCCCCTCCTCCCACCTCTTCCACAATCTCGTTTGTGCCTCCTATTGCTATTATCCCATCAATGCTTCCCCTATCCTTCAACATATCCACTGCCTTCCCTCAACCTCTTTCATGCACGACATTCCTTTCTTGGTCGACACAATTTCTTGACATCCTCTCCATCCATGATCTTAATCCTATGGTTGATCCACACGGTCCCTCCCTCACCACTGAATAGCCTTGAATATCCACAATGGATGCGTGCCAACAGACTTGTTCTAAGCTAGATTCGAGCCACTGTTAACCAATCCATGCTCATTTCCTGCACCTTTGCTCTAGCTGCCATGGAAATCCTTGAACATCGATTTTCCCCCATTGCCAAATCTCACATCCAAATCCTCCATTAGAAACTCAAAACCCTCAAGAAACAATCACAACAAACTCTCGAAGAATATCTATTTTTTGCTTGCTCTCTCGCTAACAGCACGTCTATCATTGATAATCCCATCTTCGAGACTAAGCTCATTGAGTTTATCTTAGATGGACTTGGCTCTGAGTATCGACATTTCTTATCCACCATTGCTAATCAAGATTCTGTTACTTTTGAAGAATATCATGAACTCCTTCAAGAGTTCTCCTTGATTGAACGACAAGATCAACCTCCCAACTTTGTTGCACTCCATACCACCACCACCCCTTCAAACCGTCCACCAAATCACACCAACACCAACCATGCTAACAATCGAGGTCATGCATCTCACAACAACTACTCGTGGTAGAGGGCGTGGTCGCTCATGTGGTCATAGCCGTTATTTCTCTAGACCACTTGCACCATCAGCCCCTCTACTCCCCAATCACCCTCAATCGATGGTGCCATCCACGACCTGTTAGCAATCGATAGAGACATTCTGCACACAACTACTTTGATCGCTTCAATCATGCTTACTATGCCAACACCACCCCATACACTGCACCACCCTCCTTTGGTTGGCCATCTGATGCACAGTGGTGTCTTAACTCAAGTGTCAACCAACACATGGTCTAGTCATCGGCCTTCGTCTTTGATGTTTGAAGCTATGCAGGTATCTCCTCTATTAGAGTTGGGAACGACAACATCTTTCCCATTACTCACACTGGCTATAGCTTTATTACATCTTCTGTTGGAGATCTTATTTTACTTAACACACTTGTTGTTCCTGAAATACAATAGAATCTCCTCTCTATAAAGAAGTTTTCTGTTGATAATTGTTGTGACTTTTTATTAAACAAACATGGCTTCAAGGTGATGGACAATTGATCGGGCAAGCTCCTCCTCCATCGCCGTAGCCATAGTGAACTCTACTTTTTGCAAGGAATTGCTAACTATAGTGCACTATTAGTCGAACTAAGTAGCTGAGCCTCCCTATAGTTGTGGCATGCTCACTTAGGCCACATTTCCAATTGCACCATCAAACTATAACATCATCATCACTACTTTTAGCTTTCAAGCACTGTTGCATCATCAAATTCACTACTTATCACAAAGGGAAAGCAAATCAGCACCCCTTTCCCACTTGCACATCCACTATTGTTTCTCCACTTTAGTTATTACACTTGGACATCTGGGGTCTGTCCCCTATGATCTCTATGAGTGGCTTTAGTTATGTTCTAACCATCGTGGATGATTATAGTTGTTATATGTGAATTTTCCCAATTGCTCACAAAGATCATGTTTACGATGTGTTTATCACTTTAAATTGTTTGTTGAGTGACAACTCAATTTCAACATTAAAGTCATTCAATCCGATAATGGAGGTCAATTTACAAGCTTCAGATTCTCAAATTATTTACGTCATCATGGCATTCTTCATCAGCTCAGTTGCCCGCATACTCCATCCCAAAATGGCATTGTTGAACAATGACATCGCCACCCAATTGAAATTGCATGTTGCCTTTAATGAGCAACTTTTTCTAGCAAAAACCACCACCCCACATCTCCTTTCCAACCTATAGGCTACAAGCTACGGGCTATAGGATACACCCCTCTTTTTCCAGCCTACCAGCTACATCCCTGTAGTCACCGTCTCATCTCCTCATGCTACACCCACCAATCCAACTAACAACACCACTCCCCCCCCCTACACCAATTCCTATTGTTTCTTCACCATCCACCTCCTCTGGCAACCCCACCAACTCTCCCAAATCCACTTCCCCCCATACCCTTTTACAATTTTAACAGCTTTCCAGCATCTACCTCCATGACCTTAGACATACCAACCCACACTCCCTACCTGAAGCACTATCCACCAAACTCTTTGAACCCCACCTCCATGAACCCAATTCCTACACCCAAGCTTCTCCCCACCCTCACTGGTGACAAGCTATGGATGAAGAATTTTAGGCACTTCAACGAAATCACACTTGGGATCTTGTCCCAGTCATTCAAGATCTTAACATTGTGGGCACCAAGTGGATATTTTGCATCAAAAAAGACTCTGCTAGAAACATCCTTCGCTACAAAGCTTGGCTTGTAGCCAAAGGCTTCCATCAACTTCCCAAGTTAGATTTTGGAGAGATGTTCAACCCTATAGCCAATCATGCCACCATTTGCATCCTCCTTTCACTTGCTGTAACTTTTCAATGAGAACTTCAACAACTCGACATATGCAATGTCTTTCTTCAATGTGTTGGGAAAAACATGATCCCTTCACCACCATTTGCATTCTCAACCCGTACACATCCCAACAACACACGTCTCTTCAGATTGCTCACCAACGAAAACACTCAAGCTCTCTCTCACAGTTTCATTATAGGTGGAAGAAGGAAGGAGAATGAAGAAGGAAATAGATGCAAGAATGTATGTGGTTCGGAAAACTGCCTACTCCACAAGGGTGCTGGTGCTATCTTGATCTTCATGCCACCAACAAGTAAAATACATGAACTGATCACTCTACACTTTCCTCTCACACTTGTGTCGTCACACTCTTCTCTTGCAACAGCTCATGTCTACAAGACACGTTACACCCTTTACATATAGGGACACACAAGAGAACCCTAAAAGACGAATACGAGAGGACTATCAAGCTTATCGCCACCTAATAATCATATGGACAAACTCAGCTGCCAAATGTTCAACCACCTGCGACCCGTCTCTAGCCACACCTATCCTTCAGCCAATTACCGCTAGATCAACCCAGCTGTCAATCCTCCTAGGCTGGTTGTCACCTAACCAACCAAGTCAAGCTATCACTTCACTAATCTTCGGCTCCTATCCTCTCATAGCTCTACGCCAATCCATAGACTTATCTTTGTATACTTACAACCGTAAGGTTAAGGCTCTCTGCACAACTTGGATACCCAATACCCGGCTGTCGCCCTATGATCCCAGTGTCCACCTGTTCTCTAGTAGAAGCCTGCTCTTCACTCTACATCCTGAACACTTTAACACTCGGTTGCTGCTTCGAGGACCTAGCTATCGCCTACTCTCTAGTGGAAGACCGTTTGCACACCTTGCAACCCCAACAATCTCTCACTTGGAGACTGTCTTATGGGTAAACACTCGACTTCCTATAGTACCTGCTGTGGGTTCCACTACCAGCACCCATCTCCACACTTCACACTCCTTAGAGATCAATGAGACTCATGCAGAGTCTCAACTTTTTCACCATCATCACCTTGGTAAGCATGTCTGCAGCATTCTCTGCTCCTTTCACCTTCTGGAGATTCAGGCTTCCCTCTTTGACCTATTCTCGAATGAAATGGAACATCATCCATATGTGCTTGGACCTCGAGTGAAACTTCAGATTTTCCACTAGGTAGATGGTAGACTGGCTGTCGCAGTACAACACACTGCATTCCTGTCGATGGCTTAGTTCAGCTAGCAAGTTCTCTAACCAAATCCTCTCCTTTGCTACTTCTGTAATGGTCATGTATTCCGCCTTGGTGGTGGAGAGGGCAACCATGCCCTACAACTTGGATCTCCAACTCATAGCCATACCTCCCAAGGTATATACGTACCCTAAGGTGCTCCGAAACTTATCCATATGTCCTAAATCCGAGTCACAGAAACCTATCATTTCTGTTGATTCCTTCTAATAGCATAGGTAACATTTGGCTCCCACAGATACTGCAATATCCACTTCACAACGTGCCAATGCTCCACACCTAGATTGCTCATTAACTTGCTCACTATCTCGACAACATGTGTGATGTCCAGCTAGGTGCAAGTCATTGCATACATGAGGCTGCCCATAGTAGCTGCATAGGGAAATCAGGTCATCTCCTTTTAGTCCCACTCCGTGCTTGATGATTGCATCTTTGACAACCTGAGGTGGCCTCCTAGAAGAAGAAACGTCTTCCTCTCATATGAGATATTAAATCTCCTAAGTACTTCTCCTAGTTCAACCTCAACGTGTCGACCTTCCTATCTTGGATGATCCACATCCTAAGAATCTATTGGGCCTCGCCCAAGTCCTTTATCTCGAACTTCTAGCTAAGCTATCCCTTCAGCTTCCAGATCTCCTCCATACTTGAGCTCGCAATTAGCAATGTCATCTACATAGATTAGTAGAATGACATAGCACTCCATTCTCTTGATGTAGCAACAATAGTCTACACCGCATCTGTTGAAACTCATGGTACAAAAGAAGCTGTCAAATTTCTTGTACCACTACCTAAGTGCCTACTTCAACCCATACAGACTCTCCTGTAGCTGGCAAACCAGTCCAACTCCCCTTTCGGCTTCCGTGTACCCATCCGGCTGCCACATATAGATCTCCTCATCCAGATCTTCGTGAAGAAATGTCATATTCACATCCATTTGTTCCAAGAACAAATCTTCAGCTACCACTATGCTTAGGATGGTTCTCACCGTGGTCATCTTGACTACCAGAGAAAATACCTCCATGTAGTCGATGTCCTGAACCTATTGGAAACCCTTGACAACAAGTCTAACCTTGTATTTCTTACTGTCGTCAGGCTGTTCTTTCAATCTGAACACCCACTTGCTGCCAAGAGCCTTCTTCCCTTCGAGTAATTGAGTCATCTACCATTTTCTTTTCTTTCCAAAGATCTCATCTCCTCCCTCATGGCTAACTCCCACTGGTCCACATCCTCTACTTCAATCACCTCAGAGTAACTCCCCGGCTCACCGTCATCTATCAATAATAGAAAGTTGAAAGACAGTGTGTACCTATCCGGAGCCTTGGAAACTCTTGTCGATTGCTTGGGTTCAGGTGTTATCCTCTAGCTCTCTTGCTCCAGCTACCACTCCTCTTCAGCCGATCATTGGGTTACACGACCCAACAACCGCTCGATTGATTCTGCACCCTAGCCTTCAGCAGACTCGTCATCAGTCTCCTAGATCTGCTCGTTTCATTCTCTAGAAGTCTGGTCGTCTTCTATCGGCTCCCTTTCCTACTTGTTCTGGACCTATGATGGGCCCCCGCTCGCTTCAACTTGTGGCCAACGTTGAATTACCGGTTGTTGACATTCTTCAACAAGAAAGCCAGTTGGTGCTACCCGACTGCCACTTAGCTGTCACTTCATTTTTATGCTTGTATAAGTGTTCTTTGAAAACACGTCTTTTGCATGGACTACCTCCTGTTTATACCCAACAAAGTAGCACTTCTTCGATTTCGGGTCTAATTTATCCCTCTTGTCCTCTCTGACATGCTGGTAGGATAAACAACCAAAAATGCGTAAATGAGAGAAACTAACCTGCTTCTCATTCCACATCTCTTCTAGTATCTGGAAGTCAACCAATATTGATGGTCCCTGGTTTATCAGGTAAGCCATCATGTTAACAGCTTTCGCCCAAAACGACTTCGGAAACCCAGCATGTAGCCTCAAGCATCGAGCCCTCTCGTTCAGCGTCTGGTTCATTCTCTTGACAACCACATTCTGCTATGAGGTTCTTGGTATCATCCAGACTCTCCTGACTCCTTCTGTCTCACAGAAGTCAATGAACTTCTTGTTGTCATATTCTCCTTTGTTATCTGATCTGATGCACTTCACCTTTCTCCCTGTCTGATTTTCCACTTCTGCCTTCCACTTCTTGAAAGCTTGGAAAACTTCTGACTTGTGAGTGAGAAAGCGCACCCAAACCTTTTGGGTACAATCATCGATGAACATGACATAATAATGGGAGCCACCTAACAAACGAACGGGTGTCGGCACCCACACATTTGTGTGAACCAGGTCTAGCTTACCCAACTTTGGACCATGTGCCACCCTTGAGAAGCTAACTCTCTTCTGCTTCCCCAAGATGCAGCTCTCCAGGCAGACTTCCTTCAATTCTAGAATTCTTCCACCAACAGCTAGCACCTTCAATCCCTTCTCGCCCATGTGTCCCAATTAGCAGTGCCACTGCCCAGACACTTTTGTGGTGGATACTGCCACTGTCATCCGGCCTTCTACCTCACCTCCCATGAGATATAGAGTTCCAGTCCTCTGGCCGGATGCAACCACCTGGATGCCCTTAGTCACTTTCCACTTGCCACTTCCAAAACTGATGTGGTGACCCTCTCGTCAAGTTGGCTAACGGACATAAGGTTCTTGGCCAAGTCAGGGACGTACCTCACCTCCTAAAGTTGCCACAGTCCCTGCTTCATTTTGATTTGAACTTTACCTCATCCAAGAACGTCCAAACTCGAATTGTTGGCCAAATAAATCTTCTGTGCAAGCATCTCCTGATAGTTCGACAATAGCTTCTTCTGGTACGTCATATGGAATGACACACTTGAGTCCATCACCCATGTGTCAACTGGATCGTCGACACAACAAATCAAGGCGTCACCTGCGTCGTTTGCCAACGCATTCACATCGACTCCCCTGGCGAGAGCCACATCTACTCTCCTGGGTTCCGAACACTTCTACCAGAAGTGTCCAAACTTGTCATAGTTCCAGCACTTGATTTTCACATAGCTCTTCCTCTTGCCATGTGATTTCTACTGGTAGTTGGACCTCCAGCCTCTGGACTTACTACGCCCCTTGCTCTCCATGCTGAGCACTAATGTTGACGCATCTCCGCTACTCTTCCGATGGACGTCCTCGTTCAATACCAAATCTATCACCTGCCTCATGTCTAGCCTTCTGTGTCCTAGAGAGTTGCTCATGGAAGTCACCATGGCTGACCAGCTCGTTGGTAGCGACGACAATAAGATCAACACCCAAACTTCGTTGTTGAACACGATCTCCACTGAATCCAACTGAGTCAATATCATGTTGAGCTCGTTCACGTAGTCGACCATCAACGTTTTCTCTTGCATCTTCATGTTGAAGAGTCTGTGCATAAGAAATACCTTATTAGACACCGTCGGCTTCTTGTAGGTGTTGGGTAGGGCCCTCATGACTCCAACCATTGTCATCTCCTTAGCAATGTTGAACAACATGTTCCCTGTCAACGACAACTGATTAGCCCTAGAGCTTTTTTATCTAAAAGCTCCCACTGCTCTTGCTTCATCTTCTTCGGTTTCCTTCTCGATAGTGGCTGATGGAGATCTTTCTGGTATAGATTGTCTTCCATCTACATCTTCCAGAATCTGAAATCTCTTTTGTTGAACTTGTCAACTCTATGCTTCATTTCCTCTACCATCATGAACTTCTTCAGGATTCCACGTGGAACTATCTAGTTGCTGCATCCCTACAGCTAGTTGTCACTTCTCCTACCAAGTGTCTGCTCCTAACAACCACCTGCTGCAAACAGTACTCTCCTTCGGATGCCGCTCTACCCAGCCAATTGCTGGCTGGTTCTGCCCGGTAGTCGACTCCTCCACCTATAACTGCATACCTGCTTCATGTTCTCCAACATCTCTCCCACTCGACCTTGAAGCTCTAATACTAGTTGTTGGGAAAAACACGATCCCTTCACGACCACATCACAGTCACCCGACACTCCTCAACTCGTACACATCCCAACAACATGCCCTCAGATTTCTCACCAGTGAAAACACTCAAGCTCTCTCTCACAGTTTCATCATAGGTGGAAGAAGGAGATAGATGCAAGGATGTACGTGGTTTGGCAAACTGCCTACTCCATGAGGGTGTTGGTACTATCTTGATCTTTTTGCCGTCAACAAGCAAAACACACGAATTGATCACTCTACATTTTCCTCCTACACTTACGCCATCACACTCTTCTCTCTTGCAGCAACTCATGTCTACAAGATAGGTTACACCCTTTATATATAGGGACACACAAGAGAACCCTAAAAGACGAATACGAGAGGACCCTTGATCTTAATGTCAGCCTTGAGCTTATCGCCACCCGACAACTACATGGACACACTCAACTGCCGAATCTTTAGTCGCTTGCAACCCGTCTCTAGCCACACCTATCCTTCAGTTGGTTGCCAATCCTCCTAAGCTGGCTACCGCCTGACCAGCTGGGTCAAGCTACCGCTCTGCTAATCTTCAGCTCCCATCCTCTCGTAGATCTACGCCAATCCATAGACTTATCTCCATATGGCCATAATCTTAAGCTGTAGACTTAAGGCCGTAAGGTTAAGGTCCTGTGTTCTCGCTCCTAGCCCTCTACACAACCTGGATACCCGATACTCGGCTACTGCCCTATGATCCCGACATTCACCTATTCTCTGGCTGAAGCCTGCTCTTCACTCTACAGCTTGAACACTTCAGCACATGGCTGTCGCTACACAGCTACCACTTCGTGGACTCAGCTACCACCTACTCTTTGGTGAAAGACCGTCTTCACACCTTGCAACCCCAACACAAGGCACCCTCCATGAGTCAATGTTTGTCCAGCAACCCATGTCATCTGAACAAGGCCCTTTATGGCCTCAAGCAACCCCCTCGAGCCTAGTACGCTGAGCTCCATAATTTTTTGTTCTCTGCTAGATTTCAATGAAGCTCCTCCAACAATTCCTTGTTTACTTGAAGGTCTCATTCTCACTCCTAATTCTCTTGGTTTATGTTGACGACATCTTGCTCACTGGTAGTAACTTGAACACATTCACAATTTTATCTCTATTTTATCTCCCCAATTTGAATGTCGGGCGTTGGGTTCTCCCTCCTTATTTTTAGGCATGAAAATCTCTCTTACTCCCACTTCCATTCACTTATCCCAAGTTCGATACACCTCTCACCTCCTTCAAAAATTTAACATGTTATCATCCAAGTCGATTGCCATTTCCACATCCATTCCCAAATCCACCCCATGCCCCATCGCATCCAACACCACCCCCACTAAATGTCACCAGCTTATTGGCTCGTTACTTTATCTCTCTCTCACCTGTTTAGATATCTCATTTGTCATAAACCAACTTGCTCAAAAAATGCAAACTCCCATCACCGACGACCTTGTCAAAGCCAAGCACATCCTGTGGTATCTCAAAGGCACCATTCATTATGGCCTCACTTATAGCTTCCAACCATCACCGGTTCTACAAATTACAGGATATTGTGATTCCAACTGGACCGAAATCAACACAACTTGATGCTCCACCACCGACACCTGCATTTATCTCAACCAACACCTCAATAATTGGTCAAGTCAAAAATAGGCCACCGTCTCTCAATCAAGCATAGAAGTAGAGTATTGCGCCCTTGCATCAGCTGTTACTGATATTCGCTAGACACAGTATCTCCTACGCGATCTACATCAACGACTCCACCATCCACCACGTCTCCTCACTGATAACACCTCCTCCATTCAACTCACAAGAAATGCTATGTTCCATGCCTAGTCATGCCATATTGAAGTTGACTACCACTTCATCCGTGATTTTCTTTCACAGGGACTCCTCCAATTACTCTTTGTACCATCACTGTACCAAGTTGCAGATGACTTCACCAAGGAACTCTCGACTACTCAACATCAATGGTTCACACACAAGCTCCAACTCTATCCTACTCCGTCTCACTTGAGGGGGCATGTTGATGTCCCTATACCGAATGGGTGAATCGACTCGTAGTTGGCTATCATGTATTGATCGTTAGCTTGTGCTATGCGTTGTGCCTACACTTTTTACAAAGTGTACCTTTTTGTTGAGGTGTTGGTTGCTATCATGTATTGACTGTGTACCTTTTTGTTGGTTGCTACTTTACTATGTATTTAAACATGGTCCTGCACCGTCAATATGAATGCGTGGGAGTTTTTCATTTCCAATTCTTCTTCTCGAGGGAGATCTTCTTCGCCTCATCCTTTCTTTCTTTCTTCTATACGTATTCCATAGGAAGGAAGAAGGTGTGGAGATTTCGTCGAAAAGGAGATGGGCATCACGGTGATGGTGAGTCTAGAGTAGTTGAGGAGGATACAAGTGCAAAGGCAGTGATGGTGGATGAAATTGATGGTGGAAAGGGAGGAGTGAACCTGCGAAAGCAAGCTCAAGGTGTTGCAGTTGTGCAATAGGTGGCGGTCGTACAAGGAAAAGCCCAAGGAGTGGGGAGGACAAGAACAAAAAGAACAAGCACACAATGGGTTAATTAGATGGTGGCGACAAGCGAGAATTTAGCTGGAGAGCACATATTCCACACCTCATGGAAGAGTTTATGGTTGGTCACCTTTAAAACATGGTCTTAAAACTACAATTATGGAAAACACCTCTTAAACTTGAAACCCACAAAAGCCCTAAATTTAAAAACCACAAAAGCCCTTGAATTGACTTGTAGTGGCCATGAGCAGAAGGGTTGGTGATTTCTATATGGTTCCAAATTGAAATTGGAAAACACCCCTATGAACAACTAGGGTCGAGATGGGTGTTTGGGCTTCATAGGAACTAGGGGTTCTCGAGCATTTGATCTTGCCCAAAGAAGCATTGTTACATATCTAGGACAAGGTAGTTTGTTCATTGGAGGGATCCTTGTGATTACTATGATGTGCGTGGATATTGCTAAATGATCATCATTGAATTCTGTGTTTGCCAGTCCTTATCCCTATGCTTGAGGCAAGCCAAGACATATGGTCCATCTACCTGATGTGGTTGGTAGTTGATGCTTGCCAGTTGTTCGATGATATGCTACATAGAGATACATACCCTCGGATTAGAGGTATATTTCCCTTCCAATAACTATCTTGTTGAAAATTTATTGATCAGTTAAACCAAAGTTTAATCATGGCCTAAATCAAAACCAAATATGTTGTTAATAACTTCTTTTTGTATAAATTAGAATTAGCGCTTGAGATTATGAATCTATTCTATTTGCAAAGGTGATTGAAGGACCTTTGAAATGATTTAGAGCTCCAAGATTTCTTTTTGTTAAATGCCTTTAAATTATTGGGACCCAAAAAAAGGGTGCTGTAACTGTTTTCCACAAAAACTTGTCTTGAGACCTTCTTGGTGGTGCAAAATTAGATGTTTAACATTTTAGGGATTTGCGATTGTAAAGATTAGAAGGGGGAAAAGTATGTCTTGATTTCATTACCTCTAGAAATTCAAGTACAATACTAATTCTTATAAATAATATCTATTGGGGTAGCTAATGAGATTATAATGTAAAGCATTAATTGTAGCTTCACTAGAGAGAGAGGGTAAATAGTGTAGTCCAAAATTAATTAAGAATGAATAATTGTACAAAAGCATATAAAGATAAAATGCAATACAAAAATTTATAGTGATTCGTCTAATTGGACTACTCTACTCCTGAAGGCCCCAACTATGAGAGTTTTACTAATTTCTTGATGTTTTTAAAAGCCCATACCCTGTTTGGTTTTTTATAGGTTGCACACCAAACTCAAACACCCCAACTATGCATATGTAATTACGATTTTTCAACTCTAAAGCTTCTCACCACAACCTGGTGAGATGGGTTTTAGAATCTAAAGCACATAGTAAAGATTTCAGTAAATAATTACATGAAATTAACTTTGACTGGATACCTCTCTTTTTCCTTTAAAATGTGTAGACTGGAAGCCAACGATCTTCAACAACTTCTCTCTTCAGCCTCGGCTCCTTCAATCACTTCAATGACTTGAATCACATGCCTTTGCAACAATAAGCAATCCCCTTTTTATATTGGTGTATATACTTACCATTTTGTATTGTAGTTTGAACTTGTAAAGACGGGATTAATTTGTTCTTTCCTTTTTGAAACTCTATTTTTTTCTAAGACGATCAACTGATTTGAAATTTGAATTCAAATTCCTTCCTTCTTGATTTGCAATGTTTCTAGATGACTAGTTCAATCTGTGCTTTTGTTACTTATCAGATCACAAATTTATGTAACTAATATACAATTAGAATCGTCAGTAAATCTAATATTTAGATCTGTAAAAGTATTAATATCTTTGGTGTACCAGTCGATTGGCTCAAGAGGCATGCTATGCTCTAATATAGAATCTTCAATGGTAAGTACTTGTGTTGTATATACCTTGGTGTGTTGCACGGTCTTACCATTCAATGCAACCATGCGGTATGTTGAGCCTTTCACAAGCTTCATACTGTATTACAGTAGCCTTCCGTTTACTAAGCGGTGTAGTTGTTCGGTAGGATTGGACAATGTACCAAGTTCCTTCAGTAGCTCATTCTTCAATATGTGAACCTTTAATATACCGATTGGTGTAGCTGATTGATTAGACTAGTCAGTGTGCTGTGTGAGTATAATTATTTATGCACAAATGCTGGGGGATCTAGTACTTTCTTATTAATATAACTCCCGTTTATGATAATGCCAAAAAGGGGATATATGTATGTACATACATATGTACGTATGTCTTAAGAAGGCTATTAAGTTTTATTATATTATCAAAAAAAAAGAGATTGTTGAAGAAATATCCCTCTGTGTTTTGATAATTTAAAACTTATAAGTTTGTTAAAATAAAGAAGAGGGCTCTAAGGATTGAAATATTAAATCTAGTGAAACTTGGGAATTAGAGTAACCATTAGTGGTGAACCACAATCCTATGTCTCCATTTTGTTTGATTGTGATTATCTTGACCACGACTAATTCTATACTTGATTACGTCTTGATTGAATAAATTTTAAAAACAAGTAAAATTAAGTATTCACTTCCCTTCTAGTGAGCTAAATATCTTAATAGTTCGTTTGATAAACATTTTGGCTATTGTTGATGTCTCTAGATAGTTTTTTCCATAATCATATAGCCATTGAGATGCCTTAAAGTGTATAATTGGTTGCTTGATGTTATCTTGAACATATCATTAGAAAATATTACTTTTGGCTTTAATTTAATTACCGAACCACATGCTCCATTCTCTTGTTTTAAAACTGTACAATATTTCTTTTGCACTGTACAATATGGTAAGATGATTTTTTCTATTTGTGTATGCACCTTTAAGTTTGCTTCTCTATGGCTAAAGGCTTAAACTAGCTTTAACGTGCATTATGAGGCATCATCATGGATATTGGAAATATTTATCTAACATATAGATGAATTTTTGAAGTAGGGAATGTGCCTTGTTCATGATACAGGACTAAAAATTAATATAACTATCTATTATAATTATTAATCACTACAAGAAAATAAACCTATAGTAACAGACAAATCTACCACAACATGCCCAAAAATCATCACTATAGGTTGAATGTGTTCGTCACTAAAGATGGCGTCACCATATGCATACAGGGTGATGGACCGTCACTATAGATCTCAAGTTCAAACCAGTGAATCACACCCTATAGATAAATTGAACCTAGATCAAACCGACATTTTGGTAATTCAATTACCTGATTCACCCACAATAGAAATCCTAATAAAACCAAGGTTTTGGCACTTTAGCTCAATCCAAAACTTATTGTTAAACTAACAAACCAAAATTCAAGCACCCATTTTCATCAAGAACTATCCTGCACACAGCCTCTCTTATAAGTATGAATCTCACAACTCACAAGAACTCTCTCTTGCAACTTTATGAGTGTTTAATTTGTGCCTTAATTTATTGAACATTCCAAAGTACTCATTGCAATCCAAAACCTTCAAAGCCTTGAGAATCAACTCCAATTGTCATTCAACTGTAACAACATATTGAGATTGTAAGTATTTGTATTGATTTGCAAGTGATATTATTGTAATACTAAATTTATCTTACTGAGTTGTGGTAAAGAACTATGAATTTGAGGTGGTACTCCTTGTGACAGGAGGGAGGGCTTTACCTTGGTCAAAGCAAAGGAGGTTTCTAGTGTTTTCCCATAAAAACTCTTCACAGATCGATTAAAGAGGGGTAGGCTTAGTTAACATGAGGTTAAGATGACTAAGGTTGATTACTAACCCTGTGAAAAGCATTGCTTGTAAGGTTGGGTGTAAGCCCACAAATTATTTTTAATTGTATGTAGGGTGTTGGCCTTTAAACAACACCAAGTAGTGAAAATGCTTAAGGAAAAGCTTGGAGAGTGGAGTAGCAAATTTAGTGAACCAGCATAAAAATATATATTGTACTCCATTCTAGTGATTGTGGTTTGGTTATCTATTCTTATCTTAATTGTGATAAGAAACCACCTCCAACCAAGTCTTGCACTTAAATGGTCATTCAATCAAATACGAATTAGTTGTTACTGCAAGTATTATTACATATTCAATTGTGATTTTTAGAGAAAAATTGCAAAAGTAGTTAATTTTGTAAATTGCTCACTATATTTACCCTTTTGTGTAGTGAGTTTGTTAACACCTCATGTATTGCCTAGATCATTAATGCATTGCTTAAAACATTACTCCATTTTGGAACATCTTTTTATCCTTGATGTACTCGGACATTAATAACTTAATTTTTTAGTCTGAAATTTCCTGATCATCTTTTAATCTGAAATTTATTATATTTAATATGTCAAGAATGCTGATTCAATTTTACAATCATTAGTCTGTTCTAGTGTAGATGTGAATTCTTAAGGACTATTTCTTAGGGTTTTCTTAGGGAACCTTTTGTTGGGAAAAGTGACATAAATAATGAAAAACAATCAAACCACAAACAACACACAAGGATTTAACGTGGAAAACCTCTTTAGAGTGAGGAGATAAAAAACCACAGTCCAACTAAATCCAACCGGCACTAATCTCAATAAAGGTTACACAGTTCAGATCAGATCAACCAACACTTAACATGCATCTGTATCATCCAAAAACAATGGAGAAAAACATCACAATGCAAACTGATTAATCACTGCAACATTGACCCACTGATCACTGCCGATCAATCCCAAATCAGTATTTTCGATGTTCCACTGAACTGCCGGCCGAAGGGTGGACGAACCACAGTGCGGAAGATCTGCTTCACGCACGTCAGCCGAGCGAAGGACGCCGGACACTAGCGCCGTCTGTGGGAAGATGAACCTGGCACCATTTGTGGGAAGACGACCCTATCACTCCCAACGCAGGCGGACTGCGTGCAGGTCGTCGATCGCCAGAGCCTCCTCGTGCGGAAACCGAAGCCCTCGATTTCGCCCCCTTTCGTCGAAGCCTCCTCGCGCGGATCTCCCTCCTTCACGCACAATCGTCGATCGCCGGAGCTTCCACGTGCAGTCATCAAATCGACGAAACTTCCACGCACAGAACGAAGCCCTCGATTTCGCCCGACTTCGCCCGATTTCGCCCGACGCAGATTTTCGCCCTCTTTTCTCCACCTCTCTCCTACACGTATTTGTCTGTCTTAAAAGAAACAAAACAATTTGGGCCTGAAGATGGAAAAGGCCTAGATGGGGGGACGGCCAAACAATCTCCCCCTCCAACCATCTGCCAAGCTAATCTTCAAGACCAGCAATCTGAGCACAAATGCTCAGCTTATCCCTAGCTACAACTTTGGTAAACATATCAGCTCCATTATCATTTGTATGAACCTTCTTGAACACCATCTCTTTGGATTTGATCACATCTCGTATCCAATGATATCTGGTACGAATATGCTTGGACCTGGAGTGAAAGGACAAATTCTTGCTCAAGTGAATTGCACTTTGACTATCACCAAACAAAACAAACTCATCTTGCCACACTCCAATTTCTTGAAATAGTCTCTTCAACCATAGCAGCTCCTTGCAAGCTTCAGTGGCTGCTATAAACTCTGCCTCTGTAGTAGACAGGGCTATGCACTTCTGAAGTCTAGACTGCCAAGAAACGGCTCCCCCTGCATAGGTAAATAAATAACCAGATGTAGACTTTGAGTTGTCTACCTCACCTGCCATATCTGAGTCAGTAAAACCAACAAGAGTTGGTTCTTCGTCACCAAAA
>JAMKPZ010015788.1:0-39475 GCA_024699675.1 Amphibolis antarctica | reverse complement strand
AGTTGATATTTGAACTGCATACAATGAGGTAAGCGGAAAATGCAAGGAGGTATTTAAATGCTGAAATTTTATATCGCGTTTTTCCATGTAAAATGCTGGGCTCTGTTGGGTTGCGAATAGTTTCTGTCGAAGTTGTGAATCGTATTGTACCATGTGTCTATTGCAACACCCGTCACATTCTAATTGCCAAACAAAGTGTTTGCAAGAACATAAAACTGACTTAAGCTTGGTTTTGGGTTTGTATGTCAACTTTAATTACATAGATCTATCATCCTTCTGCTTCTTCCTTTCGTGGAAATCAAGAATTATATTTTACTATTTGTTGACATTCCTTTTAGATGAAAAGGTTGTTCGGTATAAATGCCACTTTTTAAGTGTTTGATAAATGCTATTTTCCTTGTTAAACGTAGAGTTCCTTTTGATCTCTATGCTTAATTGTCTTATTGTGTTTCTCTGCTGCCTATGCTGTGACGTTTATATGTACACAGGTGTGTCGCTCTACACAAGTTTATTTCACGTTTATTGTATGAGTAAACTAAGGCCTTCTAAATGCAGGAAGTTGCTGACAACAATTGTGTTTATAGAAATGAGGTACATCACTCTGCTGGTGAGCGCACTCAAGTCTTGCAGGATGTAGCTGCAGACCCAACACTTCCTCGTACTAAAACTGTTCGTTGTGCACAGTGCAACCACCCAGAAGCTGTATTCTTCCAGGTAATTCTGTCTCTTTAAAAGGATATTTATTTATTTATTATTTTTTTCTGAACCTGCAAAACCGAAATCTACAGTCAGTAACATGGTTTTGGAGCTTTGTTTTGCAACTAGTGTTGGAAGAAAAATTCTTCTATTTGATTTATGTGGTTCTTTAAATGGGAAAATATTGGAATAGTGTTCCAACCATATTATTAAGGATCAACATTGATCTACCTCTTGCTAAGTTAGACTAGCTAGTTGACTTGATACACTTAGGCTGGTCAAAAGGTTCGACCTACATGACAATGGGGAGATTGACTAGTTGGTGATTTATCAGGTTTCCTCCAATATGTAAGTCAACAAGGTGTGTTAAGGGAGATTTATTAGGTTAAGGGTTGGATGAATGCATCATAATGTTGTGTTTACTATAGTATTTAAAGTTAACAACAGTAGATGGCAGTAGTTGGTGATTGGTGAATCCCATTGCATCGTGTGGCTCCACAGTGGGAACACATATGAGGCATTTTAGTGTTTGTATGACTGATTGGTACCATGTTAATCAATCATTAACAATTATAGAAAATCTTCAAATCTTTCCTCTATTCATGAGATCAACGAATCCTATATTTTTCATTTCTTCATCTCATCCAAAGGTAAGTTATTTTAAACACATTGACACCTGTACCTGTAAACTAAAGATAGCAATACCCACAATTGTACCATATTGACAAATAATAATCGATTATAAAGTTATTTACTACTATAATCGAAAAATAGTCAAACCAAACATTGATTCGATTAGACCTGCAACTCTTTTTGGTCTAACTGAAAAGATTTAGGTTGCATTGAAACCCTCATGTTTTCCCCTTAATAGAATAAGTAAATTAAAATATTTGGTATGACCGAAGTATCCATGGTTAGACTGAAAATGTTTAATCAAAAAATCAATAGTTAAAATCAAGACAATAAATTAAAAGTAAGCATTAATATAAAGACACAGTATGATCGAAGTATTTACAATTGGATTGAAAATGTTTTCGGTTTGATTGAAAATTCAACAGTTAAAACCAAGACAATAAATTAAACTAAATATCGATATAAGGAAATGGTATGATCGAAGTTCTTGGTTCAGACAGAAAATATTTATTGTTTTAACTGAAGTTCAATGGTTAAACTGAGACAATGAATCCAAAATAAACAGCAATGTTAGGAACTAGTATAACCGATGTGTACATGGTTTAGATTGAATATTTTTCGCTATGACCAAAACTTGAAGGTAGTAACACGCTTATGTAGGTAAATCCACCCTTAGTTGCTGCACATTTGATGAAACACTATCTTGAATGTGGATTGTTCAGATAGAAAATGGACCAACCAACCTGACAAGTAGTAAAATAGGACCATTGGATGTAGCCAGTTGTAGGAGAAAGGTGTGATGGTCCTAGAGGAATCACAAGAAGGGCCTGATGACTCTGGTTGTAGGGTTTGTCCCCCTTTTCTGGTGGCCATCATTGTCAAAGGGGCTTTTCCTCCTTGACAAGGGTGGTCAGCCAATGGTGGCGGTGGGGAGAGGATGGTTGCCCTTTGTGCTCCAACTTAGGCTTTGATATTTACATGATATCCAGTGTCTTTTTTATAAGTGTGTTGGAGTATTCCTGTTATTGATTAGTACATCTCCATCTGTTTTCATTTTCTGTATTTACATTGTAAATTACTGTTTTACTTTTCGTTGCCGAGGCACTTGATTACTCCAGCCTATGGCATCATTCATTTTACGTTTTACAATATTCCTTGGGTCCCAGTGACAATTTTATTTTGAATGTTGAAATAAAAGCTATAATCTTTATAATTTCTCTATAGACCTGGATCCCGCATTATTCTTTCAAACCTAAAATTTCACGGTATCTTGGCGTCAGTCTCTGAATGGCACTTTGCTTTGTTTTTTTTTCTACAACCGATCACGTTGTCAGTGTTTGTCGTCGTTTTGCTCGAGGGTCCCTTAACATATATATTTTCTATGTTCTTTTGCATCCGCCAATTTCTTGCGGGCAAGACAATTTTGTCATGATAAATAAGACGTTGCCAAGCAGCCATGACTTTAATATGAATTAATTCAGTCTTACATCATAAATTGGCATAACTTGTTTACCCGTGGGTAATCCAGGCTGCTTCAAGAACAGAGGAGGGTATGACGCTGTTTTTCGTTTGCTGCAATCCAAGCTGTGGCCACAAATGGAGAGACTGATGCTATGATTTGGCATTTATGGTAATGTTTGATTGATATCTTGTGTGGTTTGGCTTTCTGGTGCAAGTGTTTTATCTCTCTGTGCCATATTACTCAAAGAAGGCATTTACGATATAATCCATATTGTCGGTTTTGTCCATCTACGGATACCTGCACACCCACATCATATGGTAATATTTATTTTTAAATTGAAATCCAATACTTGTCCTTTCATAATGCAAAGAATTTCAGTTCAAAAAATTGTGCACGTTCGGCCGGTGAAAGTTAATAACGGTGATGGAAAAGAAGCATTTGACGCCAAAATATATATTAAATCCTACTCATTACAAAGTAAATTTGGATACGAGGCATCAGAACCTGCCACCAAATATTGAAATGATCGGCATGAAATCAATGAAAAATTGGATGTACGACGTCATCACTCAAAAATTTAGCAAGCGTGTTACCGGATGGAGCCGTACGGTTCCTGTGAATGGACATTCAACATGGAGAAGTGCAGCTCATGCAAGGTGCAGAAGGGCGTCGGAAACACCGTAAGAGAATCACTTGAAGATTTCTCATGCACCTGCTCAGTTGCCTCGTCTGAGTACAGAAAGAAAGCCAGTCGAAGATTTCTCCTTACGACGTTCGTCATGCTCACAACCAACCTGTTGATGACAAGTGTTGGAGGAAGAGAGCGAATAGAGTGGATTGAAGGAAACGAAAGCATTTGAAAATAAAGGGACCTAAGACTGTTTACGATCGAAATCTTGTTGGATTATAATAAGCTGGGTCTCACAAGAGATACCCTGGGTTTGAGTTTTGAAATGTTCTAAAGCATGCAACTATCTCCATTCTTTAGTAAGGAAAAACTTAACCTGTACCTCCTTGGCAATATTTTGGAGTATCTCAATAATTTCAGAGAAATCTGGTCTAAGGGATGGATCTTGTTGCCAGCATCGCTGAAGCAGGTCTGAGAGCTTAGGATGAGTATTCTTAGGGATGGTGGGCCTCAAGCTCTGCCAAATAATGAAAATGTCAACCTATGTACATTGGGATTCCAAATGATCAAAGAGGACAATAGAACATATACCTCAAAGAGTATAAAGCCCTAAAAGAAACCTAAAACCACAAATACAAGTGAAAGAAATCCTTGCTTTTTTATTTTTTATTTTTTAAAGAAATCTTTCGGGGTCCTACCAAAACCATGAAGATTAGTAATGTACTAATGTGATTAATAAAAATCATAAGCACAAAAAGCTTCAAATTTGTCGGTATCTTGCACATCTCATATATAAATCAGCTTGCATCAGCAACAAAGTTTTAATATAATGATTTTAAAGAGTTTCAAACGACAAAGTTGAGATTAACAGAAATACTATGAAGAGAGAATAACAACATAAGATCAAGGACATAGGTACCTTTTGAACAACCCCTACGGCTGCCTGCAATGGCGTTAAGTATTCATGGGGAATCTGAAGAACATTGGAATAGAAGTGAAACCTTTAGAATGTCTATCAAATGTTCAGTTGCAAAGAAAAAGTTCGCCAAATATAAGACCAATAACTTAAACAAGCAAAACAGATTTTGGTAACAAATACCTTTCCAGTTAGTAGCTCCCACAACACAATTGCAAAGCTAAAAACATCAGCCTTGTGATCATAAGGTTTGTGTTCAATGACCTTCAGTTGGAAGAGAAAATCAGAAAAATTAAAAGATCTGGAACAGTGACATCGCACACAATTCAAAATCTGAACTTATGAAAGAAGACTAACTTGGTGATATACTATTTTATAAAAATATGTTGCACTTGCTTGCTTAATGCAGATGTTGCCAAACATGTCTAAATATGAGTGACAAAACACAAAGCTCCGACACAAGCCCTTGACTTTAGATCAGGTCCCATCCAAAGAATCTGCTCGGTCTAGGCTTGACCTAACACAAGTAGGGAGAGCCTGCAATCTATGGATTCTGAGACGGGCGTCATTATAAAGGAATTTCCAACTATGGTGGCTGTTGCAACTTGTGCTCTTGATCACTCACCAACCACGAGTGTAGCACTGTGTACCTTGCGATCGAGAGTAGTGCAGAGGACCGTGAGGTACAGCAGTAACACAGACTACCTCGCAGAATGGCTGAATGGGATCATAGTACTAGACGAGAAAAAGCTGATGAAGCTTGCCAAACTTAACCTAGTTCCCTAGGCCACTGTACACAGTGCAAATGCACACAAGGGTAACAGACATTCCATTATGTTAACTTTACATTTTACAATGAGTAGTATATAAAATAAAATGTATTAGAATTTGTCTATTTAACAAGAAACTTGGAAATTGGAAAAATAATTACAACCTAAATGGTCTTAATTTACTACTACTAGAAAATTTATTTTTATTTGTCATAGTTTGTATATTTCAAGAAAGTAATTTATATAAAAATATTATAATCTAATTCATGACTTTGGAAATGAAAAAAATGTAAACTAGTTTACGTTTAAATATATAGAACTGTATTCTAAAGAAACTAGTTTATATTTGTAAATATAGTTTGAATCTTTGTAATAAGATGAGTATGCAATGGAGGGGAAGGGAAGAGAAGGTATAGATTGCTTAAAAAAAGAAAGGATAAATTTGAAATAACTTCCTATGGATATGCTATCTATAGTTAAAACATATATTCATATGTACCAGAAAAAAAGAAAAGAAAAAAATTTCATATGTACCAGCCAAATTCCAACTATGAAGTGTTATTCCCACATGGTTGATGAAGTTTTTGCAAAAGGAGAGAATTGATGTTATGTTGATAGTTAACCATAAAAACTCATCAATTCAAGAAAACACAAATCCTAAAGATGAACCATTGAGACTACCCCTCTTAGCAATTTGTGAACATAAATCCTGACGGTAAACCATTTGAGACACGACTCCTTAGTAATTTGTCAACAAGGATCCTAAAGATAAACCATTGAAACATAACCTTCTTAGCAATTCGTCAACATGAATCTTAAAGTTGAACTGTGGTGACATAATATGTTAAGTTAGACCTCTAGAATAATGAAAAGGAAGAAGAGGAAAATATTGCACACTCTAGTTGTGATGTTTACAATATAGCTTTGACATTTTAATAGCAAATATATATCTCGCAAAAGTAGAGGAACATTTAATTACATTTAAAAATGGACTAATCATAGTTGAATAGATTTTTTTCCACTAGAAAAAATATAAAAAATATGGAAAGATTGTAAGGTTATAACAAAAGAGACTTAAAGACATCACACATTTTGAGAATAAATTACAACATAGAAGTTAGTGTAAGATGTTAGAATCAAAACTTGGAAGAAAGAAAACACATAGAGATCCAAAAATTAGGAGATAAAATTTAAAAGATGAAAATTACTGTAAGTATTTCAAATCAAATTCCATAAGAACTACCTCAGGTGCCATCCAGCGATAGGTTCCAGTTTCAGCAGTCATAACACCTGACTGAGATTTAACCCTTGCCACTCCAAAATCTGCAACCTTGACTACCTGTATGAAGCATTTAAAAAATCAAATTAAGTAATAAGCAAATTGTGCATAATGTTGAAACCTGCAATAAGCAGTTACTTGAACAATATACATAAGAAGAAGTGTGGATAAATCAGGGACAAAATAGAAACTATGTTCCATTTATAAACTTAATAACAATGAATATGTTACAGGGAGGTCAAGTTTTGAGGCATTAAAGGAGATAATGAAGATTACCTCTAGCTAAATCAAATGCTATACCAAATATAATCACCATTTGAATCCATTTTTTTCTTTACCATATAATGAAGAAATATTTTCAAATTCAATGGAGTTCTAAATAAAAAATAAAAAACAGGAGGCCAGGCAAATGATGATTCCAGGCATAAGCCCAGAAGATAAGACAAAAGACACCAACACTACTCACAGAGACATTAGAGGGTTCACCAAGCCATACTAGGTACATTTTGAACCATTAGGATTCCTTCTAAAAAGGGCATCCAACACAATCCCTTGCAGATCTCTCATAGCACTCGGCAATGCTCACCTGGGTGGACAATGAGAGGAATATTAAAGCTGGAAACAAATGGCATGGAGGCAAATCACCAATCCACACCTCCTGCCAAAACCTAATCCATTCCACCATCCAACGCTAATCTAAGACCACAACAAACTGCTTAATTTCCAAGATCTCATTTCAAATGCAATCCTCTCAACATTATCAACCTTCCCATTAAGAATGCTCTGGTCCTAACTTCTATGATATCCATCCATACCTCTTTCAATTTACCTAGCCACCAACTCCATTCACCCACAAAGACAAACTCATGCAGCAGTAGTTCTTGAGGACCAGATTCCCTTCAGATTTCAGCCTACACGACTTCCATGCCACCAAATGGAAGTTTAATGAGATTTCGTTTTGGTCACCTTTCCATACAAAGTGTTGTTCATGCACTTGAGCCACTTTATTGCACAACTGGGAATTTTGAAAAAGAATGAGTAATGGATGGGTAGATTGAAAAATGGTAAGCATCAAGGAGATAAGTGTAAGCTTTCAATCTTTATAGGTTTTCCATCAAAAGAAAAAAAAGTGACTCTTTAAATAAAAAATTGAAAAAAGGGTAAGATACATATGCAATATTCATACTAAGAAACTTCTTTGGGAATACCAAGGCAGAGTACATGACCACAAACTATAAAACAATGAATTAGTATCTATGATGGTATCTAAAGAAACTCACATCGTTGTCATCCATTAAAAGATTGGCAGCCTTCAGGTCCCTGTGTACAATATTATTCTGGTGTAGGTAGTTCATTCCCTTTGAAACATCGATAGCTACTCTAAGCATAGCTGGGACCTTGAAAACACCTTTATGCTTGTGAAGAAAGTCATAGACACTTCCTCCTGCCATAAATTCTGACAAAAAAATAAAAAATTGACAGCAGGATTATGACAAAATGGATTAAATCATGCATAAACATCAGTACAAGAAAGACAGTTGTTTCATAATTAAACCAACTCACCTGTAACAATGCACAAACTTGGGGGTTTTGTACATGCACCAATAAATTGTACGACATTCTTGTGCCGAACCTTCCTGCAAGAAAAAGTTCCAGGCAACTGTAATCACATCCAGAAATTAAAATTTCAAATATATGAAGTTTTCTTTCACAGAACGGTGAAAAAAATGTTGTCAAGAGCCAATCAAAGCTTAATGCAATTCAAATCATGTCGTTTGCTAGTCTGTATATGGCTGCATAGAATGAAGCACTTTTCAAGAAAGTGCTGCTCAAGGGAGGACATCACCAAATAAATAAGCAGGTTCTTTGCTTATGGGTCAAATCTTTTGTCAAATTGTAACCTATGCCTTACTTCTGATTTAAGTCCTGGGTCAATATTGTATATTTTGGCTGCATATAACTTCAGTTACGAGGACCAATATGATAACTGACACTCTCTACATCCAATTCAAGCATTTTTTTTTTTTCATTTGCAAATTTCATCCTTCCGCTTTTACTATTTTAAAAATGTCCGTATTTTAGGATTTCCATAATTTATTCTTGAAAATGGAGTTATTTTATCAATATGCAGGGTGGGTATCGTCAAATCTTTAAATCAAGACCAAAATGGTCCCAACCATAACTGATCAAATGCTTGATAAGAGAGATCTTTTTTGTCACTCAAAATAAGTGGGTTATCTTTCTTTTTCCATGAAAAAGGTTACATTGTTCATCTTTAATAGGAAAAAAAAACTTTCAATAAACATAGGTTTACAGTTTACATTAAAGACTAGCTCTAAGCCTTTGATGGAATAGCCCAGAAATTAGTGTAATTGAAAACAACATATGGATTAATATATTGATGAAATTCTTATTCATCATGCCCACATTTCAACATGATATCAAAGTGGAACAAATTTTTGGCAAACAAACCAAACATGTTCCCAAAACATTTTCCTTGCATTCCAAATCAAACTGCTTCCAACCATTTTTAGAAATGCAACTTATGCTTTCATTTTAAATCCTATGGTTAAAAAAAAGACTAATTGAAGTCAAATTATTGGAAAATTACGGAAACATTATACTATGTTTCCAAGATTGCGTACATAACTTTTTCTATATTTACATAAAAACTACCAAAAGGTTGCAACAGAAATTTTTAAAAAAAACTATCATTCCAACAAAAATTCTAAATGCAACAAAAACTATCAATCCTTTATTCTATGGTATGAACAACAAAAAGAATCCAAGTAATAATCCTATCATGTGGGGTTAGTCATATAAATCCTTTCCTTGCATATATATATTCCATAATATGAACATCATCACAAAAGTCCTCATCAATAGTGTACTAAGTTGGAAAGCTGATCCATCTTGCATGGAATTTGACAGAAGGTGAGATATCTTGTTGATGGTTTCATGGTGGTTCAGGAATCAGATTCACATTGAGCAGCTATCAAGCACATAAGCTTCCTATTCAAGGCAGTTTTTATCCTTTAGAAAGGCTTTGGCAATCTTAACAAGAAATTCCAGTTTGAAGTGCCTAGAGAATATGGATTTCTGTAAAAATGGAATAGATAGGAGAAGAATATTCTTTGTTGTTCTAAAGCATCAGCCCTAGTCAATGGGTCAGCAAGGAACCACCTTTCCTTTGATAGAGGTGTGATATCTCTGCTAAACTTTGAACTAGCAGTTAATATCCTTGCTCATATGTGTTACACCATTGTAAAAGAAAGATGGCTAAAATGCTGGTAGGTTATTAGGAAGGACAAAAGTCCCAATTCTCAATCATTCAAAATGCTAATGAAATGCTCCTCTTCATGGGAAGTTTGAAAGAACAAGTACACAAAATTAAATTCCTTTGGACTTTTTGAGATGATCTTTGGCCTGCTCATTAATTTCTCCAAAAACTCTCTAACGGGAATTAATGTGGAACCTCAACTGTTGCATTAACTAACTTCCCTAAACTGCATAGTTAACAAATACACATCCACAGCCATGATTGCCCCTAACTTACAAAACTCTGAAGAAGAGAGTTGAGAGATTTCTCATTGACAAGGTTGATAATAGGCTTCATGGATTGAAAGACAGATACCTCAGCTTGGGAGAGAGGTTTACACTCCCTGAAAGTGTACTTGGTAACATCTCAATCTTCCCCAAGACAGTTTTCAAATCACTGAGAGGGGCAAAACAAGTGATTGAGAAGGAACTTAAACACTGGCTGTGGTGCAGACCTCTGGAAACAAGCAAAGGCCCACACAATTAATTGGGGAAGGTTTTTCCAGCCAAAATAGATTGTAGACCTGGAGGTCAGGGCATTGGAGACCTTCAATCAAGCACTCCTATGCAAATGGAGATAAAGACAGGCAATTGAAAGGGACAACATCGTACACATCCAGGATGAACAAGAAATTAACTGTCTAGATTGATGAAAATATATGTAATAATATAAAGACAAGGAAATGTTCAACTTACCTCATGATATAGACTTCCTGAGCAAACTCCTGCTGCAAATCTGTAGTCACACGTTCAGGTTTCAGCACTTTAATGGCCACATCTTGACTACAGTAAGTTCCTCTGTACCTAAAGAAATTAAACCAAAAGAAATAATTCCTGAAAGTTTATCTTACAAAGAAGCTTAATATTTTATCTAAGAAAAACTTACAGATCTCCATATGACCCAGAAGCTACTTTCTTTTCAAATTTTAGACGTCTGACATCAATTTCCCATACATCCACTCCATCTGTAGGTATTTGAACATGATTAAGCTGCAACTTATCACTTGTTGATGTTTGTTCTCCACTGGATGTCAATGCATAAGGCTTTGACCATGCTTGATTCTGTAATGCAAAACGCACAAAGTTAAGAGAACAGCAGACTAATGCTTGCACTGAAGAGATTTACTTAAGGTGATGTCAAAGGGGAAACTCAATAAATGTGTTTGGAAATGTGTTTTGGGAAAATAATGATTATTATGGAAAAGGTGCAGTAAAACCAGAGTCCAAACGCAACCTAATAGTATAAATAAAGGAGTTATGGATTTTTATATTCAATTATCTATTCTCCTTTCACAATCCAATACCATAAAGAAAGATGATGCGATAAATTTTGGTCACCTTAAATTTCTGAATTTCCTTTTGTACTTCTTGTCTAAGCTGTTCAATTTCCTGGAGAAATCCATGAGAATTTTAAGCTTTTGTTAGATTTAACAAAAAAAGACAAGGCAGAATAAGCAGAACAAACGGTAAGGAAATGCATTGCATACAAAACCAAAAAAATAGTTGCGGATATTGCAACATCTTACTCCTAGATTAATGACAATTTAAAATTTTAAATATCTGGATCTGTATACTCAATTTCAAGGATTTTTTGTGTTTGTTTAAATAATTTGGAATTCAATGATGTTCATTTTACTTAAAGTCATTATTGAGTAAAGAAACAACCATTAAGCAATTAACATTCATAAAATAATGTAATCAAGGGAGGAAAATCTAAAATGCTAATGTTTCTCAGTGAACTTAGTTCAACACCAAAAGACCTAATTCCCAACATGTAGAATGACTCATCAAATTTATTAAAAAATGATCCAAAAAATACACATAAAAGGATTTTACAGACTCAAGTATCCAATAAAATCATTGATGATTGAGAAATTCTGAAGATAAAGTTGAACGAGACTTTAAAAATTTCCTTTTTCAAAAAAATAATTTCATATTTTGAAGAAAGAGATACAATGCAAAAAAAATATCTTGCATTTCATTCATTGCCACAATCATTTAACTTATTCGATGACAAATTAATCACTATGTTGAAATTTTCAATTAACAATTGAGTCACATCTATCTTTTACCTGTCTTGGCTTCATTCCAGTTTCTTGATAAGTAACAATAAAGAGATAATTAATTATATAATATTTTCAGAAAAATTAAATCATATAGTATATATTATTGTTCTTTTAATTATATATTATGTATTATTTTTTCAACAAATCAAGTGGGGCACGTATAACTTATTCAGAACCAACTTAATCGCTATGTTGAAAATTTCAATTACAAAATGATGTGCATCTATCTTTACATATGTCTTTGCCTAATTCTAGATTTCTGATGAGCATTTAAAAAGGATGATAAATTATATAAAAATTTTAAAAAAATTAAATCATATACCATATATCATTAACCTATTTAATTAAAAAAAAAAAAAATTCAAAAAAACCAGATAGGGTACATGCCCCGTGTGGCCTTAGTGTAGGTCCGACAGTGTTGCAAGATTAAGATGGGGTACATATTTTGAGAGCTTCAACCCAATGATTTTCCTTTTCCTACCATAAGCAAGCACTAAGACCCAGAGAGGATAGTTCAATCACATGAAACCAAAACATATATTCGATACACCAACATATATACCGAATAGTAAAAATACCTTTACAGTGACAAATTGATCAAGAAGCAGTGAAGGGTACCTCATATGGCCAACCTTCAACCACAAAAACATCCAATGAATATCCATCATTTGTAGAAAAGGCATGTGCCTCTTGGATGTTGAGACCAATTTCAGCAAGTAAAGAAGTCAGCTGCAAATAAACACGAATACATCATTACAAAGTGCTATGTTTACTTGGCTCATCCAAACCAAATGGAAATTTCAATTTGTATAATCATAATTTTGAAATTATGCAATACATATCATAAATGGTATCATCTGCAAAAAAAATTGGTTATATCATCTGGATGTAATAGATTGCAGCACTAATTCCACTGTAAGACATGCCTAACGAATCCTAAACATATTTTGGATAAATGGTGTCATTACAGACTTAGCATGGAAGAAATGAAAAGTCAAGCAAAAAATGCTCATTAAAATAAACTCAAATTTTCATGATTGCAGATCTAAACCTGATAAATACGTTAATTTAATTCAAGAAAAGTGACACTCGAGAATTGAATGTAGCACCAACTAGAATAACATTTTTTGGATGTCCTAAAATAATACATCTTCAATAGCTTCCATAATGTGAAGTATAAACGATAGTAAAGTTGAAAAGAGGGGTGCCTTTTTTCAGAGGCAACTTAGGTAGCTTTCATAATGAGAATATAAATATTAGTTGTTATAGTTAAGTTATTTGTGTTGTTGGGCCTTATATTGGGTCCACCACACACACATACATATTTGTAACGCTATTGGAGAATAGATGTTTTTCACTTCATTCAAACATGGTTGTATTGTGTTGAGACCATCGTTTGTCTGCACAAATCTCCTGCTCACCCACCTGCTACCACTCTTGCTTGTATGTTACTCATTACTTGTCTCGCATTAACTATCTTGTTCCTTTTTTTCCCCATCACTAGCTCTTCAGCTAGCATTGTGATCTTTAGGGCATTCTATTATGCACCAGAATGGTCTGATGTGGCCTTTTCTAGTCTCCGTCTCCTAGCCATTCAAACAACTCATAGATATCTTTATAAAGATCCTCTTAATTGGAAGTTTTCAAAAATTTTGTTACAAGTTAGACATGTTAGATATATTTAATCTTGCAGGAGAGTTATTTGTATTATTGGGCCTTATATTGGGTCCACTATAAATATATATATTTGTAACTCCATTAGAGAACTGATTTTTTCACTTTTCCCTCATTTCATTCGAACATTAGCAATTTTGATAACATTAGCTTGGATGAAACTTATTTATCAACAAGATTCAGCTCGCTTATTCTATAAAAAAAAAGAAATGCTTTTTAAAAATAGGCATATTCAAAGTTCAATGTCCTAGTATGGTAAAGTTACCTCACTAAGTAGCTTTGGCCTGTCATCTGATGAAAATGTAATTTCATGCATGGGCCTACATCATCAACAAAAACAATGTACATAGGGTGTCACTTGAGAGAAATGATTGAATAAGTTTTAGAACAAAATTTGGCTATATGTATTTACCATAACTATTGTTGATGCTCTCCTACAAAATTCAAATAGAATGAACAAACACTATTCCATGGGAAGAAAATAATCACAGCCAACTTCATTTAATTCCTTCAGAATCAGGATTTTTATTAAGTAATATTTACCTTTTGTTATGTATTGTGCGTATTGAAACTTCAGTTATTCATATTTCAAGAGCTATCATGATTTTCATATGTAAAAGAAGTATTACCCAACACTTTGACCAGTCCCTATATATAAAATCTTTGAACAACTATTAAAGATATCTTGTTCTATATACCTCGATCATTAGTTTATGTGGTCAATGGATGAAGTGATGCCATGTTCCAAAAGTGTGGTTAGTTTTTAGCTTCTTGCATTGTAATAAGTAGATATGGATATAATTGTACCATAAGAGCAAATGAATCCTCTTGAAGAAATCATTTTGCTTTTATAGCAATAAATTGGTGGAAGAAACATGCCAACAAGAAAGAAAGGCAATAATAAAGGTCCAATAATAAACCATATACCTGGGAAACAGCTGGTTAGCATTTCTGACACTATCCTCATCTTCAACTGGTGATTTGTTGGCTTCAAGAGCAAGTGCCTCGAGATTTGGTGATGAACCAAATGCAGGTGGAGGATGCACACTAAAGAAAAGTCAGCTTTTAAAAGATAAGGCTAGTGACAAGCATAATTTTTCCTAAAGCAAGTTTATGTGTATGGTGATATAGGAGGGGAGAAAAGGCTGATTCTCGTTAACAAAGAAACATCAACCATGATTGTAGTATCTACTGTATACCATAAATACTAAATAAAATATCAACCAATACTTTTCATGTTTCGCACTAAAACCAAAGAAACACAGCCATAAAAAACTTGCTCTTTGATCAGCAATCTATATTTCTTAAAATAAAAGATATCTGATCGGTTGATCTTACCTGTGTTTGCTTAAGTAACGTGAAGTATTTGCTTCTCCTTCTAGATCTGCATCTTGTATAGCAGGTTGAACCTATACAAATATCACATTACTTCACATAACCAGTCAAGTGCAGATGTCTAACTATAATATGTAAGTTGTATGTAATATCATTCATTCACTTAATCCACTTACTGGAACTGAATTGGGCTTTGCAAACACCCAACATAGAGACCCAATCTTGAGTGGAAATAAAACTGAAGCTTCAGTGTTTTTCAATATCAGCATTGCAAAGTAGTAAAAATTTCATTTCAAACATACACCTGTAAACTAGCTCTTCTGCTATTCATTCAACTTGAACATTTGGGAAACAAAGCCTAAGAACTTGTTTGAGCTGCAAGTTCTAGAAGAGTCTTCCCGGATGAAAATGAAAATGAGATTCCTAGTCAATGTTGGAAGCTTATTTACGAATCAAGATTCTATTTATTTTTCTTTCTTCAAAAATGGTATAATTGCTCATGGTAGTCATGGATTGCTTTGAGTTCCAATCATAAGTTGGCTAGAAGTGCCAATTGTAGATTGGCTGGGACAACCAACCATGGTTTGGCTCGGAGTTCCAATCATGGAATGATACAACCTTTCAAAAGATATGATAATCAACGACATTTTTTGATATAAAGTTATTCCCTCCAGACAGAAAGAAAGCCGTTCTTGCACAAATTTCAATGGGCTATAGAGTAATGGTTAGCCGTTAACCGATAAAAGTCATAGGAAATGGAGGTAGACCAGCTTACCATCCCCTTACCAAAGAAGCACTTCAGAGTTGAACTTCCAAGCCTCCTCTTCTACTAAGAAAAGGAGCTTGGGATTTAGAAAACAAATGAGATTAAAAATGTCAACGATAGGCTAGAGAATGCACTTGCTTTGCTGAGAGCAAAGACTGAAACAATATAACCAAATAATTTTTTAAACTAATGAAGGATTTCTTCTTTTTAACATATCCATTAACTTTTGGTAAATTCCAGTTTGGAAACAAGAAATTGGCAGATGAATCTTCAAAAGAAATTGCCAGATGTGTATTTTGTATTGGCTCGTTAGTTTTGGACATGAGTTGCTGATGTTTCAAGGAGACGAATGGATACTTCATTACCTGTGCCTATGTACAGCAAAAGATAACAATAACTAGAAACCTGTACTGGTTAGATGAAAAGATTGTGAAACATCATTTCTGACACATCAAGCATATACGTTCTTGACTTCGCCGTTTACCTTTGGATACAAAATTTTTGCACTTGCACGGAATTCAGGAAACTTGTCTTAACTAAGCACTATGCACCACATATTCCCCGCAAATAAATAGTAACCACCCCATGTTATACAACCCTCAAAACAAACAGTTCAGAGTACAAGCGATGACTGCCTTCCACGGAATGGAACTGCATCAACTGATCTACCAGAAAAGACACCATGGCCTTGCCGTACGTTCCAAAGGAAAACGTGAATGTCAGCCATGGTGTCCCAAAACCTCTCAACAGTGACGTCCACCTGCCCTCCACCAACTACCGATGGCAACAAGCTGATCATACAAAGGACACGGGAAGAAGAAAAAGATATAAAAGCATTTCTTTGGTGTCAAGTGTTGCGTTCTCAATGCACAGCTGCGTCTACGTTGGTTCCACAAAGTGGTCCCGGGGTTGGAGGAGCAATAATAATAGACGAAAGGCAGCGAACAACGAAAACTAATCGGTAAATAGAAAAGTCTGTAGAAGTTACGTAATGCATACCTGGACAACACGAACATCAAATGCAGGCCTATTGGCCGGGTCGACCGCCATCTCCAGTAGCCTCTTGTGCGTCAAAACATCTTCCGCCCTCTCCACATTCACATCCAGTGCATACCTGCAGTCAAACGTCCCCGGATGTCATCCAATTGTCCCAATTCCAACACCAAGCTATCCATTACATACACAACATAAATTCCAGTGCCGTCCGAAACCGGAGGTCCAGAATTATCATTACAAAATGAAGATTTAGTGTTGCCTCTAGAGATTCAGTGATGTAAGAACAACTGAATAACATCCGAAACGACATATTGGAAAAGTAGCGCTTTACTGGGTGGAAAGCTTACGGATTCGGATCAGGCGGATCATGACACACGACAAAAACGACGGAAAACCACAATCCACTGGAATCCGCACCACAGAGTTTCGTTTCTCGCCAAAACAAACGAAAGAAAGAACAGCACCGGCACAACCAGCAGGAACAGGGGAGGGAGAAAAGAGCAGAGGCGGAAGAGGAGGAAATCACCTAGCGGGGAGACGATTGAAATGCGCCCACAGCTCATCGTCGAATCCGTGAAGCCGTACCATCCCAGATTCCTTGAGCCGACGGAGCACCTCATTGTAGACCTCCAGCTTGTGCCTATGCTGCCTGGGATGCGTCGGCGAGGACTCCACCGTTCTGCTGCTGCAGCTCTCGTTGTCGTCCATCGCCATCAACTCCGCCATGACAATCACCGCCAGCAAAATAAGCGTAAGAGACAGTTATGCAAGGCAGCCGCCGGAGCAGAAGGCAAGGAAGATACCGAAGATCCGCCGGAAGCGGAGGAGACTTGAAAGATCTGCGTCGGTTCACGTGAAGATTTTGCAGGCAAAGGAACGAGCAGAAATGGAAGCGACGGAGGGGAGATGGATGACGATGACGGACAGGGAGGGGAGGGCAGAGAGAGAGAGAGAAAGAGAAAAAGAGAGAGAGACGGGTGAGAATTCGGAGGGGTTTATTGTGCGAATATAAATAATAAATAATACCTTATTCTTATCGTAATTCTTTTAAAATAAATTAATATTTTATTAATATAATTAAATCAGTAATATCTTATATTTTGTTTAATAAAACTAATAAATTTGGTAAAATTGAACTTCAAACTTTTTACATCAATACTGTTATTAAGATAAATAAAAATTTACTTTTTTGATAATTATAATAAAAATTTCTATTTTTATTATAATATTTGTTAAAATATACTTTATAAGGTAAAACTTTTACAAACCTTGTTTTCAAATAAAATCTCAATGATTAAAATATTTTTCGTTAAAATTTCTAATAATTGTGAAATTATAAATAAAATTTCAAAACGTAATAAAATTCTGTCAATCTGATAATTGTAAAAAAAAAGAAAATCAATTATTCACAGAATTAGATTGTTATTCGAGCAATAAAAAAATAATCAGGAGCATTTTTTATTTTTCCCGAGGTACAGCAGCAGTTAAGCAGATGGAGGTGGAAATTTTAAAAAGGGAGTTAAATTTTTTTTAAAAAAAAAATTACTTTGAAATAATTATATCATGTAAAGTTTTTAACTTAAAATCACCCATTTTAACGAAAGGCCAGTCAATCACCTACGATTGCACTTTATTACGGCTTATGTGATAATCAAAATTTACTCTTAAATTATCATATGACGCGAGAGTTTCTTAATATACTTTTTTCATTTTTTTTTATCATTACTTTTAATCACATTAATAATAACAATAAAATTGATTTAAATATTAAAATAAATACAAATATTTAAAACATATTTATAACTTAACATGTGTTATCTTATCACAGACGTAAAAATTGAAAACCCAGATATTAGTTAAATTCACTTGGGCTAAAAGAAGATAAAACCGTTGCCGTGGTTTTGAAAGCCGACGGCCCTCCCTTTTCGTTTCCGGCGTCAATAAACCGAATGCATGATTTTTATTTCGGGGGGGAAAAAATACATGACCAGGTTTTTTTTATTCTATCGACGGTGGTGACGGGGGGATAATTTTTTTAAAAAAGAGTATTATTTTTAAAACAAGTTTACCATATCAATAAGTTTACTATAATTTAAATTGGAGATAGTTCGAGGGGGTGGTTTAGGTGGTGCGAGGAAAAGATAACGTGCAAATGCAATGATGATGGATAGGTGTGGTGGTGGGTGTGACGTGGATTTCTCAGGGCTCGGAGAAAATGCCAGGTGGTCCTCGTGTCGGGTCGACGTTATCTTCATCTGTTCATCCGAATCCGCACGTCACCTTCAACATGGACTTCTCCATAAAATATGGTTGTTTTTTTTAAAAAAAATTTCTAATTTTTTAAAAATAACTTTAATTTAACGATAATATGTATATTTTTAAATTTATTTTTTTATTATTGAAATTATTATTTTTTTTTCTTTAATCTTAAAATTATTCTCGTAAAAATCATTTTTTTTACTTTTAGAAGTTGAGAGTAAAAAAAAAGAAACCTTAATTTTAAATTATAGTTCTTATCTTTTAAAATATAATTGTAACAATTTTTTATTTTTCAACTGAGTAATGTTTGAAAGAAGTATTTGTAATTTAAAAGTTATATTTATTTGTTAAAATAGTAATTTTTATAAAAATTTAATTTTACCTTTGAATAATCTATTTTTAAAAATGATGTAATTAACATTTTATGAGTTATTTACATATTTACTAATAATATTTTATTTTAAATTTTTATTATTATTAATGATATTTTAAATGGTAAATTTAACGTATATATGTGTGTGTGTGTGTAAGGGTGCATTTCAAATTATACGATGATATATATAAGAATATACGTAAATAATTATATAAGACGTAATGAATTGTGCAGAAACAGTTCTTAGATTTTTCCATATTATTATATGAAAAAATCTATTTATTTAGGTTTTGTTGACTAAAATTTATATATTAGGTGAGTGAGTAGTTTACGTTTTACTAGATTAATATAATTTTTAAAGTAAAAAAATATTTTTGTATTTCTTATTTTAATATTCTAAATATCTATAAACCTTATTTTCTTAAATTTCGTTTGATGATAATTTTTTTAACTCCAGAAACAAGAAAAAATAGCTTCTTTAATTTTTTATATCAGACATCTTTTTAAGCTTGTTTTAAAAAATCTTCTTTAAGAATTCATCTATATTATTGGTAATTTTTAATTTAAATAAAAATTATACCAAATAAATCCTTCTTCTTTTTTGAAAATTCCTGCTAAATTAAAAATTCTCGTAAACAGATCTCTGATTCTTTATAATAATTAACATCTAATGTTTCAAGATCACCCCAAAAAAAAAAGAGCTCTACATAAATAGTTTAGGATTTACATGTTAACTCGTCCAGCTGGCAGGTACCAGGGAATAATCGGATATTCCGCGGAGCGAGATGGGCTTCCGAACGTAAACCCCGTCGGTGGCGCCTCATCCGCATCCTAATCCGCGGCAGCCGGCCGGATGAAGATGTCGTACGTCGTCCACCGCATCGTTGACAAACAAATGTAGCCAACGACGGGGTTTACGTTCGGAAGCCCATCTCGCTCCGCGGAATATCCGATTATTCCCTGGTACCTGCCAGCTGGACGAGTTAACATGTAAATCCTCGACTTAATTTGATAACGAAATCGACGCCGTAAGGTTAATTTTAATAATAGTAAAAACTTATAGTTGAAAGTACTAAAACGACGAATAGATTGGAATTACATATTTATTTTTACGCGTTAAAAATTTTAAAATAGAAATTTAGGAAACGAGAAAAGAAAATTAGAAAATAAAAAAAAAGTTAAAACTGTTTTATTCATGTTGCAAAAAAATTTTAAAAAAATATATTTTTTAATATTTTAAATATAATTTTACATTTTCTACGTAATCATAAGTTCAACGATGTTCAAAGTAAGTTAGATGTTAAATGAGTACGTGGTAATAAAATTTTTGTCGATTTCAAAAAACTTTATGACATAATAAGTAGAAAACGACAATTTTTTTATAAATATAGTAATAGAAAAATTTAAAATTATTTCTCATTTTACATGATGCATAGATACCTTAAAAAATCTAATTTTTTTAAAATAAATTTCTTTTTCAAAATTTAAAAGTTGTACAAACCTTTGCATTGTAAGTTGTAAATTTAAAATTATATGTAAAAATTTACATAAAAATTTGTAAAATAATTCATTTATTACCAAATGAAGCATCATTAGTCAAATTCAGGATAGGCATCGTGTACGCAACGCACGTACGTACGTAATTAAAATCCCCATCTTTGCGTGCGACTTTAGATAATAATATTGCGTATATGGTGATAGTATTCATTTATTATACGTAACCTAAATAAATATTATGTTATATAATATAAAAATATTCATAAGTAAAAATTAAAATAAGATTTTTTTATCAACGTTGATATTTTTACCTAAGACCACGTGTTTGAACGTACCTTCACGTGAAGAATGACGTGGATGACGCAGATACAGTATATTTCCCGATAACGTCTAATGTTCAAGCGATGTAAAAAAAACATACATCATCTAAAATTTTAAAATAGCATATTTCAGAATGATCGGATTAGGTAGTGGATTGATCCTAATAAAAAAACGAGAGAGAGAGAGAGAGAGAGGAGGAGGATAAGAGCGGAAGAAGAAAAAAAACCTACCGTTCCACTCGATCTGATCCATGATCCACGTGGACGCACGTGGAACAAAAAGGTAAACGCACGCCGTAGGCGGCCCCACCGGCATGCCAGCCTCGGTGGGGCCGGACACGTATTCAACCGGCTTTTTAAAAAGAAAAGAAAATTAAAGATTATCAATTTTCAATCTTAATTTTGTCTAGAGGTTTCAATACTTATGCACTCTTTTGATCATTTTATTCTTGACATTACTATTTCTATACAGAAATCTATTATTTCTGTTATCTCAGGTTTTATTTGAAAAAAATGTTTGTAATGATTTTTATTATATAAAGTATATATTTTAATAAATGGTATAATAAAAGTAAATATTTTCGTATGTAAGATAAGAAAATATAAAAAATAATTTATTTTAAAAACTGTGTCAATTTAAAAAACGTAAATTCTAAGCTTACTAACTTATAATAGTTACCAAACAAAATCTCAATTTTCTTTAATTGGACTAATTTGGCCTAATAACACACATTAATTTTGCTTCTGCTCGGAGATTTTGTTCAATTCTTTCAATTTTCTTACTTTGATACATTTTAAAATCTACTTTTATTTACTTCGATCTTTCGTAGTTTCACAGTTGTACTATTTATCTAGTTAATATTTAAATTTTCAAAAAAACCTTAATTTTTTTCAATATATCATTTTCGGTACGGTGACTCTCCATTAGGTTTTTTTTTGTAAAAACAAAAACTCTCCTTTAGGTATTAATTAATTCATTAATTGATTTATTAAAGCTAGGCGGGACGCGGCTTTTTGTCCACGGTTCTGCCGGTCAGAGTGGGACCCAAACATGTGCGCTCACGATCGATGATTTATTTAAATGGTGTAAAAATATTTTATCATTTAACTTTTTAAAAATAAAAATTCGAAATATGAGACGAAGCAAAAAAGCTCTTCAGAATTACCTATATTATTTTTACACGATTTTAATTTTACTCCTGCCAGAGTGTCAGTCAACGACTGTCCGTTTGATTTACCCCTGCACACGGAAAAAAGTCAAATAATCACCCAAACGCGCAAAAAAAAAGTCTCCATTCCACTAAAATGTGTGTTGGTTCAAAAGAAAGGTGAGGTGAAGTAGAATTTATGTTTTTTTTAAAATTATATTATTTATAAAATATATTTTTATATAATATTTTTAATATAAAATATTAAAATTATTTGGTACGTGTTATTATACATAGTAAGGTGTATGGTAAAAGATAGATGTGTATAATAATTTTTTAAATAAATAGAACTTAAGAGTGAATTTGAGAATAATTTTTTTTAACCTTAAAAGTTAAAATTAAAGTTAACTTCAAGAATAAAAATTTGACATGAAGTAAATGAAATAAAGAGAAGTGTCAAGTGTTTGTTAAAAAGAAAGGAGTACTGGTTTGGTTGCAGGTGTTGCATGAGGGCGAGCTTGAAAGGGGCCGGCTTGGAGCTCCGCCCACCTGAGGGTGCAGACGTTAACGGTGAAGTCCAACCCCTGGGAGTAGAACCACGTCGCCTTCGGCACATCCCTGTGGAGCCAGAGAACGATGCCGCCATTGCCGCTGCTTTCCCCCACCTCTCACACCATACGTACCCTCCCTCGCAGGCGTGCGCGCAGGAAGGGTGCTCGGGTTGGCAATGGGGTTTTTTCACGGGCGATCGACGGGTCAGGCAGGAGGCGAAAAGCTTCGATTTTTATATTCCGTTTTCTTCTTACTGTTATTTTGTTTTTTACAAATTACTATAATAAATAAAATATTAAAGATTTCTAATTTATAGATGTATTTGTTTTAATTTTAGAGTATAACTTCTAACCTTTAAAGTAATATTGTAACTACGCTTTAAATAAGTATTATTTGAAAGAAAAGGTTATAGTTTATTGGAGTAGTAATTTTTATGGATTTTTAATTTTACATTTATTTTTTTAAAATGTGATGTAATTAAAATTTGTATGAATATAAGAAATATATATAAAAAATGTTATTCGTAAGCAAATATAATTTTTTAAAAATATTTACAATTTTTTATAATTTTATAATATTTCTATTTTTAAATATAATTTTTGTATGATATTTGTAATTTTTCCTTTTTTTCACTTCACTGTAATTTTTGTATGTGTTAAACATCCTATTTCCTTCTTCGTCATTTATTATCTTCCTTATATGTAAAAGAAGAGAAAATAAATATGTTTATTTATTTTACTTCAAAAATTACTTCATTCTGTTTCAACGAAAGCAAACAAACTCACTCTATACCGTATTGATAGCATGTACCATTCAAAGTTACAGTATACAATAAACTGACTTTCAAAATCTGAAATAAATAGTACCTTAGCCAGGTATTATCAAATTTTTCGTAAATTCACGGATAAAGCTTACAAGAGAAGTAAATCTCATCTTAATAAAAAATTTAAAAAACGAAAATAAGGCTACAGACGCATAGATTTATATTTTTCTGAAATTAATAATCAAATAATTGTTTTTTTTAATTTAATATTACGATGGTTAAAGTTGCCGACAGTCCAGCATTTGACAGCCTTGAGGATTTTTTTTAAAATTTTTTATTTTTCGTTTCAATGGCCCAGAGAATGAAATATTATAAGTCAAATCTTTCGTATAACATTACGTTAATCAAGGAATTTGAGGATGTGGTGGTCATACGCATTTGTTTAAAGATAATTAACTATATGGACTGCTTGCGCGTGTGTACGCGTGTACACACACACACATTAATATATATAATGTTGGATACCGGAAATTTTATTTTAGTTAATTTTCATTTACAATGTGAACTGCAGTTTTACGTCGTTTTTGTAAAAATAGAAAATAATATATATTAGCGTCAAGAATTTTTTATATTGTAGATGTGAATGATAAACAACTGTGATTATTAGAAATTAAGTTCTTTAAGACATCTCGATCTCAACTAATCAGATATGAACATAAATAATAGAATCGATTCTTTATACCTATTTGGATTACCAACATAATCTTATAATTATCAAATATTATAATTCGATTGCTAATTTACATATGAGGTATGAAAATTTAAGAAGTAAAGGTGATGGCAAACCAAAAAGAAACAACTTCGACAAAAGCGTATCTTACGAAATAGTGTGTATAGAACTAACTTTGATATTACGTAACTTTTATTTTATTAAAATTAATTGACTAATGAAAAAAAACTTGTAAATGATATAAGAGTTTTAATTTAACATACTTATCTCGAACAATTTCGATATAAAACTATTTTTTTCAACACATCTCATGTTTGTGAACCTTTCGTTAGAGTATCTTACAAAAGTTTTATGTATAACATGTATGAACTGATTCTAATATCATATGAATTTTATTTTATTAAAATTAATTAATCAGTAAGAAAAGATTCATAAATAATATAAAAAATTTAATTTCACTCGTGGATTTTAATATGAGACCATTCTTTTGATAAATTGCACCTTCCTTGTACGTGCATCTAATAATTAATGATGATTTCTTACATTTAATAAGAAGTAAAATTCAATATATATATATATATATATATAAATATATGATTGACAAAAATATTCACCGGAGGTTAATTAAAGGTGCATTTGTAACAAAATATTTTAGAAATTAAATTTTACAATAAATTATAAGATAAAAAAATGTGTGTAAAAAATTATATGACGATAATAATACATAAAATTTATTTAAAGATAGAGTTAAAGTTATAATATCATTAATAAACAAAACCAAAATAGTTTGACAAAAGATAGGTCAGAGAATGAGAGGGCGTGAACAGTCGTCTCCACCGCCACCGGTTCCACGAGAATCGCAGCAGGCGGACGAGGAACGACGACGGCAGCAGCCGCTCGTACACCGGTACCCCGCCGCCCCTCCACCCAACAGCAACGGCAGCGGCAGCAGTGGCAAGTGGGCCGGCAGAGGCACCGACTGACGTTAGTGGTTGGACGAGTAAATTGCACACCGCTCCACCGTTGAAATAATAAGTCTGACAACCCTCCGGCCGTCTACTTTTTTAAAATTACAAGAGTAACCAGAAATTCTGTAATTACTAATACACCGTACATCCGAGATAAACCATAACTGAAAAAATTCTATTTTGTTATTATCAATCAATTAATTTTAAAATAGATTTTATCACACATTGTTTATGATATATTTGTAGATTAAGATAATTTTTAAAATCACTTTTAATGTCGTTATTATGGTAAAAATTTAATGTATAAATTTTTATTACTCTAACTTTTAAAGTTGACTAAAACTTTCTCAAAACACACCCTGGTTAAGATAAAAATATGGTCATGCATTTGTTTGTTGGGTGCTCTGTTGCGAGGAGTGCGTCGTCTCATGGGAATTGAAGGTGCTGAAAAAATTTACGCAAAACTGAAAGTGAAGTTGAATATATAAGCAATTTTTAAATGTAAGTAGCAGTGATATATTGCACAGAACTGTGAAGCAACAAGCATATACATGCATGTATAGTAACAAGATCGATTTTAAACTCCTGTTACTGCATGCACAGTATTACATCGTTTGATATTTTTTAACAACTTCAATGCTCCCAAAGTAAATGAAATCTGAAAATTGAACAAATAAACGAGCTCGGCCTCGAAGGATGTGGTCTGCAAGTGGTTTTAATGAGTTAGGATTCAGGAGTAAGCATGGCAAGAAGAGACAAGATCGACGACAAGGGCATTAAATTTCTCTGTGCCCGGGCGCTAGCTCGGTCTTATAATCTTCGCCATTGCTGTCCTACATTTTACACCGGCCTCCTCCGCCATGTCCATATTGCACGGACCAGAAGCTCGTGGACCAGAGATAGGTGGGGAGAAAGCGTCACGTATGTACGAGTGATCAGCAGATGAGCCGCCCAGTACTCGATCTGTACGTACCACTGCATATATGCTGCAGCTGCTTATAAATTTTCTGGGGTTGAACAATTCGTGATACGATCGACTTGCATGATGCACGAATTAAGGCTTACCATTCCTTAATTATCTTAAGATTTCTTTAGGTTGGGGTAAAAACGTGGATCGATGGGAGCTAGCTAGGATGAAGAAGATGCAGATCAAGACGTACGTACTAAAAAGAGAGAGGGAGCTGGCTAGAGAGAAAAATTTAGCTTGATATAATTAAAGAGCTAGCACAGACATTGCACTAGCTTTGTTTGATTTTAACTTTTAAAATTACGTCATTAATGTCATTTTATTACTGTATACATTTTAACATATAAATTTTTAACATCTAATTAAATTATCATGCAATTATTATACAATTTTAACTTTATTTACGATACTAACTTTAATTTCAATTCTATCCAATTCTCGTAGTTAAAAAAAAACTATTATACCCTAAATTATAAAACGAAAGTAATACAAATTAACAAAGATGGTGTAAGATTTTCATGTGTACATATAATTTTCAAAACCTGTTTTTGCGATAATCTCAGGTTCCTCCTCCAGCTGAAACTTAACGAGGAACATGCCTACAGTGGGTGGAGACTTCGATTGGAAGGTTGCCATTCAATCGAAGATGGGAAATTGACCCACCAAATAACCAACTGCATGAATGAAGGTTATTTAATTTATTCACTAAGGAAACAAATGCTTCCGGATCTTTTTTGTCCCTAGCTTGCAATAACAGTTGAATCAAAGATACACGACAGCTGTGGATCTCTGGCTGGAGCTGAGGTTATATACTTAGGTTTGTTTGTTTAGGATTTATTTATTATGTATACTTTTATTTTTTACTTTACATCTTAATATATACAGTAAAATTTATCAAATATCTTTAATATTTTATATTAAAAAATTAACCAAAAATTTACATTATAAATTATATAATTTTTTCAAAAATGTAAATCTCACTTAACTTAGACTTTGACTTGATCTCTCGAAGAAACACTACCTCGATCTCACTGCTTGCTAGCTACAAATTTCGAAATATGTATAAAACCCCCACCCTGCCTACCTAACGATTCACATGAGCATGTGTATATGAAAGGCTGCTGTGCCCATGCTGCATGGATGGATATGGATGGTTGGGATGAGATCCCACCATAAATGCATGGCAGCAGGAAAATTAACAGGTGACCCGCGCGCCTTCTCAACTTTTCTCCTGAAAATACATAAGACCATAAGCTAATTTGCCATTAATGAATTGATAGCTAGTTGTCCAGTTTTTTTGGCCTAGAAAGTAAATATATATTCCCATATATGATCTACCATTTCAGCATTATCCTGATCAGGTACAGGTACATGAATACTAATGCAAGAGTAAATCATTAAAGTGATATCCTAATAGTTTAAAGATTTTTTATTAATTAAACTTATGATCTCAAATTTAAAACTCTATCCGAGAGTATTAGAATTATTTTAAAATAATAATTTCAAAAAAAATACTGGTGTGAGAGTAAATGAAGGGATGGGGTTATAAGAGACGAGTAAATGCTGGGGAATCTTTGTCTGACGAGCTTATAAGGCAGGGCATCTATGTATATAAATGCTCATCTCATCTCACACACTGTAACTTCTTCTTTCAGCATTGCACTATACACGCTTCTTTGGATGTATTTGCTGTAGAAATAAAATTAAGTTAAGTAAAGTTTATTTTTTTAAAAAATATTATATAATTTATAATATAAGTATTTTTATATAATTTTTAGTATAAAATATTAAAATTATATAATAAATATTATTATAAGTATATAGTAAAAAATTAAAATGTACAGTAAAAAAATTCTTACCAAACAAGACCTTTCTCTGGACATCTGTTACCACCCCTCTCATTTATTCCTTCCATTCCGCTTTACAAGTTACTGCCCTCACTGTCTCTCTCTTTCTCTCTCTGAATCTTTGCACCCAACCGCCACCATCTCTTCAAATTAACTCATGCCACCAAACCCAAGAAAGCCAGTGATTCCAACCCCACTGTTCCTTGTGGCTTCATGTCAAGCAACCCACAAGGAAAATACATCGATCGAAAAAAGATGATGTTGGGAGCGGCAGAGAATCTTGCTTTGTTCTTATACATGGTGAGCTCGAATAAGCAAGTGTGGCATGTAGTGTTCGATCGATCACCACATATATATATATCCAGCAGCTGCGCGCTTCTCATGCATGTGTATCCCATACTGGCTCACTGGCTCGACCCTAGCTTGATTATTTACTTAGTGCATGGCATTCTGCATTGTCCGAACTTTGGAACATATATGTTGGTTTATATATAACTGTAATATATAACTGTTTTAACTTACATGAAAATTCGAATCTTATTGCAAGTAAAAACTACCATTATCAAAAAAATGCTATGATATAAGTCGGTTGACTAAAATAATGACACTCAATTTTCTCTAAAATTTGAATCCTAGCTAGAAACATATATAGAGAGAGAGAGATACATTATCATTACTCCATATCGATCATTCATGACATAAGTAATTAATAGAGCTGTGCAATGCTATATGCATACATGAAAATACACATCAAATTAAAGAAGCAATATATCCCAAAAGTTAATGTTGCTCTCAGGTATGTTGCTGCCCTAAGAATATATAGGTATAGAAAAGGCATGCAGAGGTCAAGGATGTGTTATGGAGCAAGCGTTAATTAGCACAGAAGCATAAGAAAGGATGGGGTCAAATATCAAAGCACCATCTTCCCTGGTAAATTCACTTCAAAGCCAAACATCAAAGGCATGTACATACATATATATATATATAACGCATATATGGACTTGCATAAAACACATTGCATTTAAGATTTGTGGACAGAATGAATAACCTGGTAAAATATTGAACAAGCATGCATATTGATGAATAATGTTGTTCTGATGCCAAACGCTGGAAAATACACATACTTGTATACAAACGTATTTAGAAAGAAACAAGATTGTAACAGCTGCGTGATCAAAGGAAAATGGGGATCTCATGGTGACAGTGTTTTGTGTGAGTGCCAATGGATTAATTGTAGAAACACAAGAGGTAGGATCAGAGAAACATATATATATATAACAAGGAAAAATAGGCAAATTAAACCTAGCTATTCGTTATCCATGTATGTTCGGAAAAAAAATCTAGCGCAAGCTAGCTAGATAAGTGTCATATGGGGGGATAAATACATGAAAGAGCCCTAAGATATTGGCACGGCTCAATCAGAAACCACACATACATACATAGAGCAAGCAAGCAATTTCTTGCTGTTTGTCCATTTGAACAGGTTCTGAATGAACCGAGCCAACATCATAGAGCCATTTCAACAAGCTAGGATGGATCTGGTATTTCCAAAGCCAAACTGGATCGAGAAGGCCAGAACCATGCACTGGAAGAGACAGAGAGAGAGAGGGAGAGAGAGGGAGCATGCCATGGAAGACAAGGAAGATGCATGTAGAGGGGAGACGGGTGGGAGGGAGAGCTAGAGCTGTGTGTATGTGCAAGAAGCGAGGAATGTCTAGGCGAATTTAAGAAGAGTGTGGGCGAGGAAGAGCATTTAATGGCATTAATACCAAAACCCATACCCAACAATATTCTTCTCTCTCTTCACACACACACACAAATCCAGCCATTCTCATACATCCATCACACACACATCTAAGCAAACAAACACTAGGAGACGACTAATGTTATTGTTGCCCTGCAATTCGCATTTAATAAACAAGGAGCTCAGAAAAACCCACCTGCTGAAAGAATGTAAACCCCAAGCTTAAAAACCCTAGCCTGTATTAAGGACGATGATAAGCAAGATGGCATGAATAAGTTGATCGATCGGCCTTTTCATTTGATTTTAAAGATATATTTTCTGAAAAGCTTCCTCTTCCATTTGAACAGATGGCCGGGATGGGTGACCGCGCGTGAATCTGTCTGTGTGTATGAATGGCCGGTGGTGGATTACGTATATGAATTTTATCTTATTAAAATTAATTAATTAACTAATAAAAAAACTCATAAGCAAAATAATAATTTCAATTTCACTTATTAGTTTTGATGCTAAATTATCTTTCTCAACACACTTATGAGCTTATTATTAGAATACTTTAATTACAAGCATCTTACAAGTAGAATGCACGTATTGACTCTAATATTCATACTATGAAAATTTTAAAAAATTAAAGAATTAATAAGTAATATATATAAATGTTTTAGTTTCACTTATCAATTTTGATATGCGATTATTTTTTCTAATAATTGAAATATATAATCTTACACCAAAAGAAATACGGTAAAACACTAATCAATTGATTTCAATAAAGTGAATCTCGTTGTACCATACATCTTAAGTCCTCTGCTTATTTGATCTATTCCTACACATCCTAAACCCTAGCCTTTCCGTCCCCCTTTCTCCTGCATCGTGCCATGTAGTTACCCGTCCCACGTCAAAATTCAATTCCTAGCTCTGTAACATATGCATTTACGACCCATCTTCTTCTTCGCGACATTTCTCTTATATATATAATAATAATAACACCATACATGCTCTTGACACAGAGAGCTAGCTAGCATCCTTTCGATCTTGTGCATCACCGGGGTTTCCTCTTGCACACCACCGAAAGAAACCTGTCCGCGTACCACCATCAATTAATACTTGCACCAGTCTTTTCTCTCAGAATATATTCTAACGTTGACCAAGACTCTTTAAATTATAACAAGATGAACTATATATGCAGTCCCAAAACCTCATGTATGGAACACTCAGAAATCAATGAGTGAGAGATCGAGCTAGTTCACACTACTAAATCCTCGTCTGCAGATCTGTAGCTTGTAGATCTGTACGTAGGAGGAGGTGGAGTTGGTGAAACTTAATTTTGGATTTTACTTTCCTTTCTACTCCTGGATGTTGGTTTCCAACTCTCCATCTACTGTGGAGATAAGAAAGTTCTGGTTTGCACCCTTCCGTTTTGAAAGACACCTCGTCTGGTACGGTAGTGAGGAAAAAGAAACCATGCACCTATTTGTTTGGGCCTGGCGCTCCTGCGCTTTCTTTCTGCAGATTTGTCATCACCACCTTTCTTACGATAAGCTGCATGTTTATTTACCCTACCCGGCCTCGCCTTCTTCTTGCAGAACCTCTGCTGTGCTTGCTTGTCGAGGCACCAGTAGCTTTGGAGATCGAGTGGCCGGCCGGCCTCTGCCTGGTTTCTGAGAAGGTTGATCGGTGACTTGAGCTAATTAAGGGTGCGTCTGTTATAAATTTCACTTACCGTAAAGTCTAACTTGTAGAAAATTGAAGTTAAAAATATTAAAGTTATATCGTAAATTATATGAAAAAAAATTATATATAAAAATTCGTACGATTACAATAACATACGAAAATTAAAGTTAAAGCTCTTAAAACTACACCAAACAACCCTAAATATGTTAACAGAGCATTTGGGATATAACGTTTTATTAAAACATGTTTTGAATCACTGGCTAGCTACTCTCTTTCCTTCGTTTCTGCTGTGTTAATGGTTTGTTTACGTCGAATATTTGAAAATATTTTTTTTTTCTTTAATTTCCGATTTTCAAATTTTTAACATGCAAAAACGGGCCCAACGACAACGAGACATTAATTGTTTGTCGATTTAAGACCAACGGCTTCCCCCAAAGACGAGTTGTAGCAGGAGAAGCTTCGGGGTGTTGAGTTGAGCAGGAAGATCGAGGATTGATCTGCGCTTTGATTCCCCATGTAGTTGCTGCCTTCTCCTTCTTCCCCAAGCAGGAAGAAGATCGAGGAGAAAGGGAAAGAGCCCATGGTGGTGGCCTGTGCTTCCTCACGAGAACCTACTTATTGCTGGTAGAGATGGGAAGGAGGGTCAGAGGAAGAAGAAGGAGACGCAAACAAGGGCGAGACGAAACGCAACGCTTTTGATTTTGACTCTCAACGATCAGGCCAAAGGGTGAAGAGCAATCAGCCAGACAGTCAGAGAGAAAGTACACATGCATTGAGATGTCAATATACCGTGTCAAATTGACATCATCTAAAATTTTTTCTTGTAGGTTCAATATTATTTATATTAAATCAGGTTATGCCTCAATTTTTAACCGACGGCTCATTTGGTAAAGTTTATTTGGGTTTGTGTCGAGTTGCGCTGGACCAAACTCAACACGGTTAAATTTTTAATTATTTTTTATTTTATTAAAAATTAATATAATATTAATATAACCTGTAAATAGGAAAAATAGTTAAATCATAATGTGTTACTTGATAAACTCAAAACACCAAACTATATACAATATATAAACTTAATTAATAAAAGTATAATATAACAAATATAATGTTTTAAAAAATGATAAAATCATTTTCATACCATACCGTACCAATACATGTGCTAAAATATAGCCCAAGTATTACCCAATTCACAACTATATACATGCAATTCATTTCAATTTTTATCAACAGAAATATACATACGTTGGCATCTATTGTTTTAAAACCGTAGCTGTCAACACATATACAATGGTGATTCACGAACTTGACGTCTCATCTCTCACACATGCTGCACATATATAGTAAGTATATCACACGTGTTGCATACGATAACTTAAAAATAGACACAAAATTTTAAAGCAATGAGTATCTGTATGGGCGCCTTCAGACCTTTATATCAAATAGGTTTTGTTTGAAATTAAAACTGCTATGAGAACCATTCTATTTTCTCGATTGAACCAGATTTTTTTCTGGTTGAACCAAAATTTTCCTTATCTAATAGATTTCTTTATTCAACGATTATTTTGTCCTTTTTTGTAAGGTCTTGACTTAGTTCGTCTTATTTGTATCTTAAGAGGTGTTTGTGTCGTTTGAAATTGGACGAAAAAGAAATGAAATAAATTCATTTTCCACAATCTTGATGTTTGTGCATATTGGAAATTGTTTCCCGTCATTTCCATCGCATTGTTCATGTAGTGTGAAGTGACGGAAATGAAACCCCACGTTAGGAGACGGGATTTGTGCGGAAATCCCTCTCACCCCCCGTGCTTGCTCGCCTCTACGCTTACTCGCTTCCACTCGTCACCGTAGCTGTCGGCCTCGACTGCGCATTGATGATGCCCCGACGGCCGCTCTCGCCCCTATGCATTGACGATGCCCCGACGGTTGCTCTTGCCCCTACGCCAACTCTTGCCCCCTGACACCGCTCTTGCCCCCTCGGCCACTGTTGCCCCTACCACTACTCTCGCCCCAGTGCACCCTCTATCGTGCTCTCTTCGACACAATCTTCGACGATAGCCCTCTCGGCGCACTCCTCTCTCTTCCTCTCCTCCATTGACATGCATGTGTATTTTTCTCTTTCGATCTCGCTCCTTTCAAGCTTCCAACATGGTATTGCTTCAAATCTGACATCGTTTAGCATTAATCTATTTTTTTTCCTTGATTTCCTTCCAACAATTGTTCCAAGATGATTGTTTTTTTCATTTTTAGTATTTTGCCTCACGTTATATGATTTTTTTTACATCGGATCATTGTATTTGTGTCAATATTGAATCAGATATGAAAACCTATGATTGAAAATATTAGATCCGCACACTTGATCGATTGATCAAGACTGGAATTGATTGAAAAGTTTGGGAATTTTTGTGCACATACTGGATCAATTGCATTATTATACATGTACGAGGAGATCAGTTATTATATTTCATGCATATTGAATCTACATACTGGATCCACATTTTTTGTTATGTTTCATGCATGTAAATTTTTTTATATATTTGCATTAATCCAATCTTATTTTTAAGTATATTTTAGTAAATGACATCAATTGAAAAAAAAGAAAACTAGTAGAAAAGGTTACTTCAGTTTGAGTGTAAAACAAGAAGAGATCATTTTAAACTTAACATGTGAGGCAATAAAAGAGAGAAATGGGAAAACACCTGGTGAGAAAATTAAATCTGAAATATGGGTTGAAGTGATCAAGTTGTAAAATGAAAAAAGTGGACTGACATTCAAAAAAAAAATAAAAAATCAAATGAAAACATGAAAAATAATGTATAAGGTGTATACCAAAATAGGTAATCAAAATAAATTTGGATGAGACATTATACGTTATCATGTGGAAATCACTTAGGAAGTTTTGAATTCATTCAGGAGATAATGACAATGATACGGGCAAATAGAAATATATAATCTTCATTTGCAGAAACACTTGTACATTATTTCAGATAAAAAATGTTTATTTTATGGACTTCATTACATTTATTGTACATTTGAAAATTATTTAATAATTTAAAATAAATATTCTTATATTTATTAATTTTTAAATATTCATTTTCCTTTAAAATTCTTATTTTTATATTTATTTTATATTATAATAATATTATTTAAATTACATAAAATAATTATTATTTAATTCAATTTTGTTTAATTTTGATATATGCATAAATACAAATATTTCTAATTCTGTTTAATTTCAAAAGGTACACAAACAACTTTACGTCTGAATTTATTTTATTTTAATTTAATCTCAAAAATAAATTTCCATCCATTCATTTCATTTTATTTTCTCATGCACAAACACACCCTTACTCTCTTAATTGGGCCCGTGCTTCTTAAATAGATTAGAGATTTTTTAAAAAAAAAATTGCAAAAAAACCTATATTAATTTAGTCAAAATTTCTAAAAATAATATTCCTTTTTTCCAATACTTACCTCTATATATATTCAAAATATAATCAAAATGCATTGAAGGACTGGGATTTAGAGTTTAGATAATTTTAAAAATACAACTAAAATCTTCTAACCATATGTATATTAATCTTCTACCCTCTGTAATTGTTCATTTTTTCTTCGTAATTATGTACGATATCGTCCATTAAAATTTCACGTGCCTTAAATAAACACAATTTTAATGTAATTAATAATAATTTCAACCAATTTTAACCACAATACAAAAGTTGAAATTAAAATTAAAGGTACGTTTATACGTACAAAATCGGTAAAAAATGAATTGATATAAATTTATTTTTTGAGTGAAATTAAATGAAGAAAAAATAAATTTAATGTAAAAGTATCAATGTACCTATAATAATTTAAAAAAATTAAAAATTCTTACGAGACCGAAAGTTGTTGAAGAAGCTCATTAAATTTCAAACGATTTAAATTCTATGAATCTAAATTTTATTTTTATACTAAATTAAAAAGTAAATAGAATCAATAAAAATAATCTATAAAAAATAAATTCATTTCAATTCTATAAAAATAAATGAAGGTTAAAATTAAAACTGCAAACAAATTCAGCCAAAAGAATCCTCTTCTGGTTCGGAAGATCACATGTTCAAATTTTAATATTGACATGCGGAAAAATTGCGAGAAACAAGAACACATGGACAGGCGGCCATGAGAATCGTATTCACGGGAACGAGGGCACACACGACGATGGGAAGGGTTGAGGAAGAGGGAACGTTACGACGGATGGATCCCAATTAATCCGCTGTCCTGTACTTGTGCCAGCAGAGGAGCATGAGGACGCACCTCCGGAAGATGTAGAGCCTGGATCTCTTCTCCTTGGCCAGGGCGAGGCAGCCCGTCCTCTCCGACTCCTCCGGCGAAGCCCCACACATCCGCTGACTTCCCGACGATCCTTGCGGCGACGACGCGCATTGGCCCATACCTTGTCCGCGCTTGTTTTATACCTTGACGGCCGACCCCTTTTATGTGGACCCTAATTTGGGCGGTTGCGTCCTCCCTCTCCTCCACAGCTGCCCTCCACTCCTGCTGGCTGGCCCTCCCTTTTCCTCGGTTTGTCTTGACGGCTTCCCCTTTGGAATGGTCGCGTCTCTTGTTGTTTCAAGATAAGTAGAATTTTAAATTTAAGATTATAAATTTTAATAATTTTTTTAATTATTAAGATATTACTTTTAATGATCTATAAAAAAATTATCATTTTAATTATTATATACATTTTAATATATAAAATTTTATTACCTTAATTACTAAAAATATTTAATTTTATTCATAAAACTAATTTTAACTTTAACTCTATTTTCTCATTAAAAATTAAGTTACTTTCTCATTTTTGTCTAGATTACTCCTTTTTTTACGCATCTGATTCAATGTCTGTGTCATTTGTGATTAAATATACGAAAGCTTCGTTCTTTCCTTAGTATGTACATCTTTTACTGTTAAAAAAATCAATAGGTTACAAATGTGAGAATACTACTTTTTTAAATAAGAAATCGTTTATCAATCTCTCTTTTTTACTTTGGAAGTGAAATATATATTTTTTCGAGTGAACGATTTTAAGATGAGAAAATAGAAAAAAGTGATTTTGATAATAAATTTAAAAGAAGAAGTAAATTAAAAAATGTGAATATTATTATAAAAATAAAAGTACTTTTGAAAGTTAAAATTAAGAAAAAGTGAACGATACTTAAATATTTGTATATTCTTAAAATTAACATGTTCTATTTCAGAATTCGTAATAAAAGAAGCAAAAATTTTCTACTTCGAATTTTTGTCTCGAAATTAATTAAATTTATTTTCTCCTTCGTTTATATTTTCTTACATGATTTTAATAATATTTTTTTAACTTTGAATTCAAATTTTCTTACCACTCTAGCACCTGCTGTATGATTTCGCTTATTATTAAAATTACACCTTTAATAAATCGAACATGAAATTAATCAAAGACTCATCTGTTGGTTCTAAGATTTATTATAATTATTAAATTAGTCAAACCAGAAAATTTTCGATCAAGTTGATGGAAGAACATTTTTGTTCAATTAAATTCACTTCTTTTTAGCTTAATTATTTAATTACATTAAAATTTTACTCCTGGAGCATTCCATCATATCACTTCTACCTACCACACGCTGAACACGTGATACGTAACATCGCCCTAGAAATGACGACGACGTTAAGGATAACTTAATTTAAATACAATAAAGTAGAAACAAAAATATTATTGAAGATAAAAAATATTACACAGCAGAAAAAATACTTCTCAGATCTTTTTACTTTACTTCCAGAAATATCAGATGCATGCACGATTTTACTTCTTCCTCGTCTATGTTGCTGACGTGTCATGCATGCACGTATGCATACTTGTGGAAGAAAATCCTACCATGCAAAACGCCGGAACATCCGAACCTGCCCATGCAGCCACGAGACCAACGCAACTAAGATCCGGGATTTTTCGAATCAACACGTAAACAAACGCGCATTTAAGGCCTTTTTTTTTATATATATTTATATTTTTAAATTTATTCTTTTTATTATCAAAATTTTTTTCCTTTTTTCTTCGATCTCAAAATCCGGATTTCACCATTCAACATCTATGGGTGTATTTTTTTTAAAAGAATACTGGTATATTAGAAAGGTAAAAGTCTTACCAGGTTCAGGATCATATCAAACCGATACGCACAATGTCAAAATGGTATTCACGCAACATTAAAAGCCCTAAATCACCAAACATGTTCAACCTGTTCAGATCAACAATCTACGGGATCAACAAGGGGGTTCAAGTGAAGTGCCTTCAATAGCATGAAAAGAAGGATGAGATGAGTCAATAAAGCTTTCATTTTTATGAAAATTTGAATGTTTTAACCAAAGATAAGCTCGATTAAAAGATTCAGCGAATAATTAAAGAAAATCACGTCTATGGGTATGTTTAAGAAGAGTTGTAATTAGAGTTAAAATTAGAAGTTATAAAACAAACGAAACTAAAATTGCATAAGCAATTAATTTCTAAACTAATTAAGTCTATACACAGAGAGAGATATATATTACATTCAAACCTTATTTGTTTCAACTTCAAAAATTTTATTTTTAAATTCGCATATATAAATCCTCACACATGCATCATCGTAATTATATGAACTTTTATATACAAATGTTTATTACACAATTTATTATGCTACATTCGAAAAATCAAATTTTACACTCCAAGAACATGCAACAGTAATCTTAACATTATCTAAAATCATATTTATAGCAGCAAACACCACGCACTGATCAACGCAATTGAATTTATTAAGACGGGTCAGGCGGGCGTGGACTCGATCCGATCAACCCAAACCATAACGAGCATAACTCACAACTAATCTACGCCGCCGCCGCCGCCGCCGCTGCCGCCGTCAATCGGAAATAACTCATTGTTACTTACCATAAAACCAACAATAACTCGTATCTAACGTCGCCCAAATCAAATGGTGCTCCACCCAAGCAGACAAGGGAAGAGGAGCTGGGCGACGTCGTCACATCGCCGACGATGGGTTGTGGCAAGTGACATCGAAGGAGGTGGCCGTGCCGTCGCCGAGCTCGCCGTAGTCTGGATATTCCGGCCTGAAATCATTGCAGCATGCAGGATGTGAGGAAGACGGATTTAGGAGACAGTTTGCTTTCAATCAGCGCTAAGCAGCAGTCGTCTTCATCAAAACCAGTTTGTTTTAATTGCATTTCTTGCTAAGATCGATCTTAATTATACCCAGTAATTAAGCACTTACGTAAGTAAGTATGATCCCAACAGGAGAGATTTTTTTTTGTTTCTGATGATATATACAAGTGTTAGCATTAACGGATTTTATATTGATGTATTTAAAATGTATGACCATAAACACCGTACCTCCTGTATTTTTTAACTGTAAATACATGTAACAACATTGAACTCAAATCAAATTAATTATAAATGTAATTATCAAGAGATCGATTGATTAAAGCTGGAGAGATCTTTTTTATTTAAAAAGACGATGAATTAATCAATCTTTTAATGAAGTAGATGGATAACGGAAAAAAACCCTAACAAACCTGTCGAAGCAGAAGGAAGGAGACGACATGTTGAGCAGCTCCTCCATGGCCGACTCCAAGAACGTGTCTTGGTCGCTCGGATCGAAGAAGTCCTCACCGAAGACTTCGGGCGCCTGGATCGACCCATGCAAGTCTTCATGATGGCCCTGGAAGCCAACAAAGCCGAGATCGGCGGCGTCGTTGCCTACTGGCGGCAGCTGATCACCGTTATTGTGGTAGTACTGGTTGGCGGCGTCGTTCCCTACTGGCGGCAGCTGATCACCGTCATTGTGGTAGTACTGGTTGGCAGCGTCGTTGCCTACTGGCGGCAGCTGATCACCGTTATTGTGGTAGTACTGGTTGGCAGCGTCGTTGCCTACTGGCGGCAGCTGATCACCGTCATTGTGGTAGTACTGGTTGGCGGCGTCGTTGCCTACTGGCGGCAGCTGATCACCGTTATTGTGGTAGTATTGGTTGGCGGCGTAGAATTGTCCGTCTTGCTCTTGCACCAGCTGTTGCGCAAGCAGCAGCTGCTGCTGCTGCGTCTGTTGCGTC
>JAMKPZ010015787.1:0-10716 GCA_024699675.1 Amphibolis antarctica | reverse complement strand
GGTTGGCGGCGTCGTTGCCTACTGGCGGCAGCTGATCACCGTTATTGTGGTAGTATTGGTTGGCGGCGTAGAATTGTCCGTCTTGCTCTTGCACCAGCTGGTGCGCAAGCAGCAGCTGCTGCTGCTGCGTCTGTTGCGTCAGTAGCTGCTGGTACTCTTGCAACAGGTGATACTGGTGCAGCTGCTGCCGCAGTAATTGTTGCTGAGGGAACGTTAGCGTTGGGACTGCACCGGCGCCGGAGAGGCTAGGGTTGTCGCTGGGGATGGCGTTGACGTAAGAGAGGTCAGCGTAGGCGGCGGGATCCGCCCCGTCGACGACGTGGTCGGCGGCGAGGGCGACGTTGGGGTGATCGTTGAGGACTGTGTTAGGGAGGGTGAGAGCGTGGGTCTGTGCGGTGCCGTAGAGGGACTGATACTTGGCGAGCTGTTCGTGAACCTTCTTGAGCCGGGCCTGGAAAATGGCGACGGCGCACCGGAGGTGGATGATGAAGCCGACGCACCCAAGAATGGGGTTATGGGCGCGGAAGTTGGCGTGGTAGATTATGGAGCGCATGGCTTCGCTGTGGAGCGTGCGGTCGATCTTCTTGAGTGTGCTAAGAATGTTCCTGATGCCGAACAGCCTGTGAGCGTTGATGAAGGTCTCTTGTTGATCGGCGGGGAAGAATGGCGCAAGCATGCAGTCAGGCTGGCACTTGCGACGCTGGTACTTGCAGGCCGCGCACGCCGACGACGAAGACGACGACGAGGCTCCGGGGAGGGGTGGGAGCTCAGCTGGGCTGTGTTGGAAGGGCTGGGAGGAGGATTCTCCTGCTCCGGAGGAGTTGGAGGCGGTGGTTGTGGTAGCTGAGTTATGCATCCCGTGGGGCGCGGGCGAGCGATGCCCGCGATAGAGGCGGCGTTGCGGCTGCGACGGCGGCTGCAGGAGACGAGGGGAAGAACTCTCCTCACTTGAGGTGGACATGCGGGCATAGGGGCATTGGGCGGATGAGAAGCGGTCGTTGCGGCAAATCCGCCGCATCAGCGCCAACGTTTAATTAATTTTCAAAAAAGGTTTAATTTAGTTTAATTTAATTTTTTCTTTCTTTCGTAATTTGAAAAAAAAAACACTGCATGCACGGATTATGACTTTATAATTATTTATAAAAATAAATATAATTATTTATCTCACGTTTTAAAAATAAATAATATAATTATATATTTATCTCACATTTTAAATACATCAACTCAAAATTTATAAGATAATGATTTTACATTATATATAAGTTTATTTGTATATATAGAATTAGATGAAAATAAATTATTAAGAATTAATTTTTTAATCAAAATTAAATTAAATTTAATATAGAGATATTTATGCATTTCATTGAACTGAATAAAATTTAAAATTTTATTATTTATGCATATATATAACAGAATTAAATAAAATTAGATTTATTTTTATTTAAAAATAGTAAAATATCAATCAATTTCAAAATTTAATACTTTTTGAAAGATTACATAAAAATAGATGAATTCTGTTTCCTCAAACATTTATTTTAAATGTAGGTTTTGATTTTTAATATCGACAAATTTTAAGTTAACGTATTTAAATTTTAAATCTCAAAATAGATTTTACAACTAATTTTAACGGTGTGTACAAAAATTTAGAAAAAGAAAAGAAAAACTATTTTACATATCATGAAAATTTTAAAAAATTAATTTTTAAAAAATTATAAATATTTTATATTTTAATATTTTAAATATAATTTTATATTTTCTTTATAATCAAGAATTTATTAATAATAAAGAAGGTTAGATAAGATAAACAAAATCAAAAAAAATTATATTACGATAAAAATTTTACTAATTACAAGAATTTTTTAAATCTAATAAGTAAGAATTGACCCCAAAAAAAGTACTTTACTAATAAAAAATTTAAATTTTTTTTAAAATTTTAAAGATACATAAATACTTAAAAATTCAAAAAAAAATTAATTTTTTTTTCAAAGTTTCCATCGTGTGCAAGCTTTTAAATGCAAAACCATCCTCCGAGACATGTTCGTGAGCGTGGGCATACACGAGGACGCATGGGCAGTGGGCACTGGTGTCCGCTTACGTGTTCACGCAGTGATATGATGCGCAGCTCTGCCTTTGTGATACGATGCACTCGGGGTTTAACGCGTGCTTGTCACCTTATTTTCTTACAATATCTTAGCCTATTCCCTGCCCCATAAATAGATCAGGGGTATTGAAAAAATATATATATCAAGGCAAAGGCTGACGATTTACTTCATACAAACGCTAATTCTCTGAGCAAGCTGAAGAACGCTGATTTGTTTTATACATAAAAGAAACGGCAACAAACACGGGGTAAATTAACAGCAAACACGGAGTATGGCTGTACATGAATGGCCCTGGAGCATTGAACACGTTGCATCTATTTTCACTTGACTTCAAAGTTCGAATTACGAACCTGCACACGGGAAAGGAAATCATTTATGTTGACGCCACTTGCTGTCAAAGTAGAAAGACATCCAGATGTTTACCATTTTATATCTACCTAAAAAACATGTTACATCTGTAAATTTTTACAAGTGTTATGAGGAAGTCACCGAGGAATACAGGGGTCTGGTGCCAGCAGAGATCTCTCGGCTAAAAAAATCGAAGAGATCGATGTTTGTATTAAAACGGTTTTACTGGACCAGGAAGTAAGAACTTTACTGGTCTCAAGGAGTTTTACAGGAGATCAATATGTTGGTTTCAAAAAATACATTACTAACTCAAAATACCGAAACAGTGTTTTACAAAATTATAACAAAAGCATGATAATCCAAGTAAATAAAATAAACAACACAAGTGTCGAGATTTCCACAGGCGAATGTGCAAGATCCATTAATGGAAACAAGGGCCTTCACATGTATCTCACATATCCTTGGCTACAGCTTAATGGCATAATTAAAGTTATTAAGTCATTAGATAATGGTTAGAACTGCTAAGATAATTTCTGAACATCTGTAAATAACTTCATAGATTTAACCATAGATAGAAATATAGAGAAAAAAAGATTCACATAACTGACCTCATGTAATAGAATTGACCCAAATTGTTGATGTTTATCTGTGAACTGCCATTATTAATTTATCATGTGAAAGGAACATAAGAATTTCTTTTTCAATGAACACAAAAAAAGGATTTCAGTCATAGAATTTGAGCTAAAAATGTGGAGAGGAAATCACAAAAAATACTTCAAAAAGACAATGCAATCATATTGCATTTCACAACCAAAAAAAACTTTGCATGGAAGAGAAGCCCGCAACAATTTTAACTCAGTGGATGTCATTGATATGGTAATTGGCATAAATGAAAATGTTAATTTTTTTTGTACCTTGATTAATATATTAAGTTAACATTCGGATTTGGGAGTACGTAGCTTGTTGAGCTTGTCACGAAGCATGGCTACAATGACAATAAAACATAAAACTCAAGTAATGAAACAATATAGGCTATGTGGGCATAGCGGACAAGTTAGCAGCAGAACAGTCACTATTTAAAATGCTAACGTACCCGCATCTTTGTATCTTTCCTCCACGACAGCAATGTTCATTTTCCTAACTAAATCTAGTTCCTCAGCAAGCAGATCTGCACCTTCTGTTGCACTGCAAAAGGAAAATAATCATAAATCAGGTAACTTTGAAAAGTCTATCACATGCTCAATGATATTTTAAAAACATTATGGTCAAACTTCATGCTGCAATGAATTGTCTTAAAAATGATTAATTATCACTACTAACTACCAAAACCATGTTGATAAGGCATGAAATGTCAATTAGATCATAAAAATTTATGGAACTCAAATGACAATTATTACCTGTCCAACAATACATCATAAACAGTTTTTGAAGCATCCCGTCTCCGTGTTCCATATACATTTCTAATAGCATCTTTCAAGACAATTTCCTTGCTAACATATATTGGTGCCTGCACTTAGCAGAAACAACCCTTGAGAACAAAAATCCATGTAAATTCCACAAGTATTATAGATATTTTGCATGTTTGTATGTGTATTCAATAAAAGAAATGGTTAGGAAGGATAAAAATATAAATTATAAAGCACAATATAAGAAAATATTACGAAAAATGTACATTACGGAATGACCATAATACTAGTTTTTGATCGACAGACCATGATCAAACCAACAGCACATATTCTCTCTGATAGCTATCCGAAATGACTAATGGTAGATACACGGGAAATGGTCCACAGGACCACAAAAGCATTCTCCAAAACAATGCACGGAGTTGAAGTTTTACCATGTTATATACATGTCTAGATATTACCATAGCAAATGTACGTCAAGTAGAAAAATTCTTTTGCTTCAACAAAAAAATATACAGCATTACCAATCTAATGCTGCTGAGGAAATTTCATTATCCAATTAATACAAAAAATTAACTTGCTTATTTCAAAACTTATGTAGGATAGAAGCATAGATAAATTCATAACTAATGAAATCACAAATGTTAAAAACCATGTAAAAAGAGATTATTGAGCATTACCAATCTATTTGCAACATGATGCTTGTGCAAACACTATTAAAATTTATACAACAGACCACTAAGGTACCTAATAATTTACTTCACTTTTCATAGATTGTAGGACATTAAACATTACAGCTGTGCCCTTTTTGCACGGATGAGAATTCATTATTCAAGTGCAACACAATGTCAACTCAAGGATTCAACTATCCAAAATTTAGGATACAATTCAGTACGGATAAAACATTGAAATGATAATAAATAATATCTTATGTAATCATAAAAATAAAAAATACATCAAAATGTCTTGAAGTGATGGGATTTTGGAGCACCATGATTGTAGCAAGTGCAAAGTAGCAACAAGATCATGCAGAGGAGCATGAAGATACAACAGATGGAGGACCAAGGAGTCAACTGGGAGATGAATGAGTAACAATGGGTCAATGGCAATGGCTGTAGATGCATGACAGCAATGACAATAATGGAAGCACAATGTCAATAAAATTAAAAGCACAACACAGCAATCGATAGTTAGGTATTAGCCTAACTAATACAATGATAGAAGCCTCAGAATTAAGAAGAAAAAGAGAGCAGTTGATAGTTAGGTATTAGCTTCAACTGTTATTGAAGGATATTTTGCATATATTTACAATTAGTCTTCTCTTTTCTTTTCTTTTTTGCCTGTCCCATCTTGTCTTATTCTCTACTCAGATAAAAACTTAGCATGGACAAAGGATGCAAAAGAATCAAGCATAATAGACAATCAAATATACATAAGCATAATTAAGATAAATTAGTAGTATGAAACAATTATGCTGAATTTGATTCAGATATTATATGGTGCAAAATTGAGATAATACATGCATATTTATGATCATAATTCACCACTTCTGCACAATGTTTTAGGAGTAAAATTCTCCAATCCTATAATGGACCACAGGATCAAGTATGAGATTATGGTCAAAATTATCAATTAATTGAACAAATCTACCCTTTATATATACATGAGAATAAAAACATAATCAATGTGTAATTATGATTTATAAATGATTTCATTTGTGATAGGCATGTGTGCTCAACATGGAAAATGTATTTCTTGCCAACAATTTGAACCAAACACATTTCCTTTGAATTATGCACAATGTACAAAATCTTAAGATTTTAGCGTGTTTCATTCAATGTACATAATAATTATTGATTGTGCATAATCTAAGAAGGTCATAATTAAAACCAACTGCAACCTTATTAGTTAGTAGAAGATACCTTGAATCCATTTGCCACATGTATGGCATCTGAAGGACGTGAATCTATACATATATTTGCCACCTCTGCACTCTGAATATATTACGAAGTCAGTCTCATAGAGGCTTCAATTTTTTAATCCAAATTCAGGAATAATTGAATAAAGATTTTAAAAATGAAAAATATGCTTTGGCTTACAACCTTTCCCAGGAAGATTTGAGCAAAGTAGGTATTCATAACTCTTTTAGTAATCCACACCTTTTTTACCTGAAAGAACAAAAAATGTCTGAATTTTGGTGTGGTTTGTACTTCTTAAGTTTGCAAAATGGTTAATTCCAATTTGATGGAAAACTAGTTGCTAAATAAAATTTTATTGAAACATAAAAACAGATGACATCTTCATTAAATGGACAAATCTGGCACCATGACATGTAAGCATGTTTTTTGAATCGTGAAGTCCAATTTGGCCAAGCTATTATATCATGATGAACATAGTACTGGAGAAATATTTGAAAAAAACTATATTTCTTATGAAATTTGAAGATATCACCAAGCAGAACAATTGTGCTATGGCCATTCTGTCAATGCTGCTTAATTTCAGCATAAGCACGTCTGCTTAATTTCAGCATAAGCACGTCTGCTTAATTTCAGCATAAGCACGTAAACGAGTACAAAGCCAAAGCATACAAAATAATAATCCTGCATGGAAAAACGTTGGCAGAGAGTGTGTTCTTACTTATATTTAGCAATTAACGCCATTTATATTACAGAAATTTCCTACATCAAGGTTATTTTCTTCCTTCTTGATCAGTGGAGCACTTAATGCCATTAACATTACGGAAATTCCTATATCAGGTTTATATTCTTTCCACTTGACTGGATTTAAAGTTTTTTAGGTTGCTACATGATGTGTCAGATTTGGACACTAGTGGAAAACCAACCCCAATCATTAACCTAACAATTCAATATACAAACAACCTAGGAAATGGTCATTCATGACCTAGAATGAATTCCCTTTTTTTCAAAGTAATTTTGCAGTAATTGTTATCTTCTAGTGCATTGACGTCATGATGGCACTTATCACATATCCTAACAAAATCTAGTCTTTTGACATATGATTTTATGATTATGTTAATGACACTAGTCCCAAAAACACTTGGACAGAAATTTCAATATGACCCGAAGCTGAACAGTTATAGGTGTAAATCTTCAAACAAAAACAATCACAACAGTAAAGCTTTCCAATAGCTAACAGTAGGTATGACATTATGATCATATTTGGTTTGAAAATTTTGTAGTAAGTCCAACCTCATATCCAAGGGCCCCAACAAGATTCTTCATAAATTGGAGCTGATTTGGGTTTTCCTGCATTAATTTGTACTCCGGAGATAAGGGGGGATGAACATTGTAGTAGTTTAGCAAACTGCTTGAACATTACCTGGGTTTGATCATTTAATAAGGTATCCATAAGCTTTTCAATGGCAAATTCTCCTGAAGGATCAAATAACAAGTTCAATTAGATTCTATATTTCCCAAAAGCAATGACAAAAGTGTAAAGATAAATAAATAAATAAATAGCATATTAAGATACTCTACTTACCTACAACAATTGGCAATATCATGTCACCATCACAAGAAATTTTAAGAAAAATTGTGGGGCTATGAAATCGATGAAGAAACCCATGACCGATTGGGTTAACATCAGATTTTGTGACCTTTGATTTAAGTGAAAGGGGATTAAGCTGACCAGATGATTGCCATTTGGTAGTATTGTCCAGAAAGCCCCACTTCCTTAAGTTATAATGCCTAATGGTTTCTGCTTCAACAAAAGGAAAAATACCTTCAATATATGCAATAATGTTTAAAATTTTCAGTTTCCACCGATCTATTTTAAAACAAACATTTTCATATTCTAAGAACAACATAAAATGAACTAACAAGAATTGAAGTGGAAATAAAGGCAGCAACCAAACAACTATGATCAAATAAATTTAACAAAGATAATTCAGTGCTCGAAGAAGCCTCATTTAGATCATAGGTCTCACCTGGTACCATTTCAATAAAAGATATTCTGGGAAACTACAAATTTACAACCGTAATTGCTTTATGGTTCCACGTAATTAGTTTTACTTAGAGTTGATTTCATTTGCCAATATGTGGTTATTGCCATGCTGCTATTCTCTTTAGGTGTCTTCGTGCATTTAGATGAGAACAGGTCAGAGCCGGATAGAATGTACTCATTCATCATGTATCATTTCACAAAAAGGGAAAATCTATGGCCAAGTTTGGAAAAACGTGCTGCTCCTGCTGAGGAGTTACGACTCTGTCGCTCCCACTTCGGACAAAACTGTAGTGTAGATTCTACTCTACTTCTACATGTATGGAGCTGTCATAGTTTGGAAGTGGGCACGGCGTTCCACTGCTCACGATGGAAAAACACAGAAATGCCCTTAATCTCTGTTGGTCACGTTGCAAATGCGGGTCTAAGCTCACAGTAGCTTATGCTGCTGGGTAGGGTTTCCTGGTCCAAGCTCGCAGCTGCTTCACCTTGATCATCTCATCAGCTTTTCGTGAAGTTTAATCGTTGGGGAAGAGGAGAATAGTATTTGCCAGCCTGTTGTGGTTGCGGCATGGTTCTCATCTTCCGAATGGTGTGAGATGACCGTGTTCTGTTATTAAAAACGGCATTCTCAAGTAATTACAATTAATAATAAGTGAAGGAGAAAAGTTTTTATTTCACGGGCAGAATACGGGACACAGAAGCAGGTCCATTCTGCTTCCCTTACGTAGTACATTTCTCTCACCAGATCCAAGCCGATTAATCAGTTTCAGCTTCATCGTTTTCAGGTGTTTTGCAAGTGCAATTTGCACGAGCTCCAAACTCCTGAGAAGAAGCAGAGCAGGATCCCACCATCCAAACGTGCCCTAAGTGCGTATACGTAACTGGAAAACTTCTATTGACCAAAAGATGTCGACCGATAAAACTACTTTAGTAGAATACACCCCACATAAGCTTTGGATCACTTAAAAAAAATCTCCGATCTTCTGCGACAGTAATACGTGCACAAAGTCATAAACGCAAACACTACTTCTAAGTACACTTGTCGACGGAAAATAGGAAAGAAGTGAACTAGATCCAAGGCCACGGCCTTTGGAGCGAACTAACCTGAGACGAGCAGAGACGCCCGCAGGAACTTGTCCTCCTCGTCCCACCTCTTCGAAGAATCGGGGGGCCTACCGCTGCTGTTCCCCACGGAAGCCTCGCAGCAGAACCGGTGGGAGATGCGGTCCCCTCTCCCAGAATTCCGCCACCGGATTCCCCGGCACAGGCCAATGCTCAAGGAGGAAGAAGTGGAGAAACCTGATGAAGGAAATTGCAAGCTGCCACTTCGACAGGAAGACGACGACAACGACGACGGAGGAGAAGAGAACGAAGAGGATGCCGCCACCGCCACCGACGATGCCACGGCAGCTCCCGATTGGAGACGGAGGAGCATTTTCGATTTTCTTCCCTGCAACCGACAGAGCCAGGGAAGCAGAGAGAGAATTCAGTGCGAGAAAGGATTGGGCGAAGGCAATTCGCGACGAGTCTCCGGTCTCGCTCTCTCTGTCTCTCTCTCTCTCTCTACTGCATTATATAGGGAGGGTTGGTGAAGGTCGAAAATCAGATAAATGTCAAATTTGTTTAAGAAGTGAATTTAAGTGAGATAATGTTTAAATTTTTTTAAAAATATCTAATTTTTAATGTAAGTATTTTAATATATTATTTAATATAAATTATTAAAATTATTTGATAAATATTAGATATTTAATAAATATTATCGTAGATTATGATGATATACAGTAAAAAAAAAGGTATACGGTAAAATTGCTTAAAAAAAAATTATCTAAAAAGGAAAAATTGAGAAAAATTAAGTGTAACAGCGAAAATTTAAAAATACTTATATAAATATTTAACTTTCTGTCTTTTTCAATTTCGTATTCATGTATAAATATCATCAAAACCTAATCTTAATTATTCATAATTATGAACATTCAGGAAAATATCTTAGTAAAAGATTCCTTCCAAACGCGGGTTCCAGTGTTCCTTCCACCGAATCTGTCATCGGAGTCTACCACGTGAACACGTGAGTAACGGTTGCCTTGTCTGCCGGCCATCTCGATGGTCGCCGTCGGTGTCGTTTTCTGGATGATACATATATATATTCTATATTCTTTAAAGTAGTATTATATTTTATTAAACAATATAAGGATATTTACGAAGAAGTTCATGTAAAAATATCTTTTGGATGTACGTAAAATTGATTAAAAATAAATTAATAAAAATTTATTTTTAAAATAAAATTAAATTAGAAGAAAATAAATTAAATGTAAAGGTATTTGTGTATTTATTAAAATTAAACAGAATTAAAAATTCTCACTGAGACGAAAGCATGTAAGGAAACTCAAACTAATTAAATTTCGAATAATTCAAATCTTGTGAACTAGACTTTATTTTTGTCTTAAATCGAAAAGTAAATAATACCGATAGAAATAAACTAAATTCAATTTTATTGATACAAATAAGTGATTTATAGAAATTAAATTCATTTCAATTCAATTTTAATGAATTCCATGAACACAAATAGGTTATTTATGTAAATCATTGAAAGAAACTTATGTCCTATTTGTTTGATTGGTTTTAACTTTATGTTTAATTTTATACAAACTTTTATACATTATTATCACGACATAAGTTATTATACATAAATTTTTACTTTATAAATTATTATATATTTTAACATCATTTGCAATATTAAAAATTTATTTCAGAATTAATTAATTTTAAGATATAATTTTAACATTATATCAAAGATAATTTATGCACATCCACCTATAAACACTTAAAAATTAAAAATAAGTCACAAATAAGAAAGAAAGAAAAAATCTTACATCGATAAATATAAAAAATAAATTTAA